>JAJJKW010001462.1:0-170201 GCA_023805745.1 Isotricha sp. YL-2021b | reverse complement strand
CTTAGTACGAGAGGACCGGGATGGACTGACCTCTAGTGTAGCTGTTGGAGATCAACTCCATGGCAGCGTAGCTATGTCGGGTTTGGATAAACGCTGAAGGCATCTAAGCGTGAAACCATCCTCAAGATGAGATATCCCATCTATATGAGTAAGACCCCTTGAAGACTACAAGGTTGATAGGAGCAAGGTGTAAGTATCGTGAGGTACTAAGCTTACGCTTACTAATAGGTCGAGGTCTTATATTATTCTCATGATTTAAGTTTCATCTCTTATATGCAATTTTTGTGGGATAAAAAATGCTCCCGTGGCTCAGTTGCATTTATTATAGGACAACTGATTAGTAATCAGTAGGTCGTAGGTGAGAGTCCGCTCAGGAGCTTAAAATTTTTTAAATAGAAATTTGCTCCCGTAGCTCAGTTGGTAGAGCAACTGATTAGTAATCAGTAGGTCAACGGTCCGAGTCCGCTCGGGAGCTTAAAAGTGGTTATGCCACTTTTTTTTATACATATATTATTCACAATAATGAATTATAATTTAATTATGATTAAAAAATTTAAAAATTTAATTTTTATCACATTTATTTTTACACTATTTTTATTCAATACAACATTTGCTGCCAAGTACACCATAGCAAGTGGTAAAGATTTTAATACAAGAATCAAAATGCATTTAAATAAAGATTTTACATCAGCAACTCCAGAATATACAATTACAGGATTCAAGTATTCATCTTCACTTGATGGTACTCCTATTGATATATCGGAAGATGGCGATAGCAGTGTACTCGCATATATTAAAAATAATATTATATATTGTGTGTCTGATGATGATGTTTATTTAAATGAAGATGCAAACTATATGTTTGATAAGTTTATAAATCTTAAGCAAGTTGATTTATCATTTTTAAACTTTAGGAAAACACGTAGCACAAAGTTTATGTTTGGAAATTGCAAGTATCTTAAAGATGTAGATTTTGATAATGATATGACAATTACATTAAATGACATAGAAGGTATGTTTTTTGATTGTCAGTCAATAGTTGATTTGAAACTATATATGTTTAATACTAAAAATGTAAGGAATATGAATTTATTATTCTTTAATTGTAAAAACTTAAAAAATATTTATATTGACCCAAGTATTTGGTCTGTAAAAAATGTTATAAATTTTAACAAAATGTATTTCAACTGTGCCATGCTTAAGACAAACTTCAATACTCAAGTTACATCAATTGATGAAAGTAAATACAAATTATATTCTATAGCTGGAGATGATGAGACAGAAGGAATATTTAAAGACTATGATTTTGATTATGATGATTATGGTAAAAATACAGGAAGTTTTAAAGTTGATACTATAAATGCGACATTGGTGACTACCCCTGACAATAAAAATGTCATTGAAAATATTTCGCCATCAGATGTGTTAAATTCATTAAAAAAAAGCAATGTAAATATATCAACTACAAGTGAATTATATGAATATCATGCAAATGCTAAAATTGGTAAAAATGGAAAACTTAAGCTTTCTGATTGGCTCATAGCTCAGACTGTAGATGAAATTCCAATTTTAAAAGAAGAGACAACCTATGTAGATAAGCTTTTTCCTGTAAAAAAGAACAAGAGCACTACTTCACAGTTTAAGATTATTGTTGAAGAAGAAAGTGAGAATGATAATGAAAGTAAAAGTGATTCAAACGATGTAAGTGGTTTGCTTAGACCAAGTTATGATAATATGGACAATACTTTAAATGAAGAAGCCAATACTGAAAATGTAGAAAGTGCCAAATTTGATATTGATAAACAAACAAATAATGTACTAATATCAATTATTTTAGTTGCAGCAATATTTATAGTAACAATTGGAGTATTTGTATTCTACTTTAAAAACAAACAAAACTCAGACGAACCTTGGTCGTAGGAATATTTTTAGTATAAAAGATGTTTTTTAATCTTAAATTAGGGCCAAAAATAGCCCTTTTTTATTGTTTTTTAACTTTAAATGTATTATAATAAGTAGGTATGTTAATAATAAAACAAGAGTGGAAAAGAGGAGAAAAGAATGTATAAGACATTTAAAATGAATTTAGCAGGAAGAGATTTAACCTGCTATATTGGGCGAGTGTGTGCCCAAGCAAATGGTGCAGTTTTACTTCAATATGGTGATACAATGGTTTTATCAACTGCAACTGCATCAGACAAACCAAAAGATGGGATTGATTTTTTTCCATTATCAGTTGAGTATGAAGAGAAGATGTATTCAGTAGGTAAGATTCCTGGTGGATATAATAAGAGAGAAGGAAAAGCTTCAGAAAATGCAATTTTGATTTCAAGAGTAATTGATAGACCAATGAGACCATTATTCCCAAAGGATTATAGAAATGATGTTTTGCTAGATAACTTAGTTTTATCTGTTGACCAAGAGAATAGCCCAGAGTTACTTGCTATGCTTGGTTCATCACTTGCAACTACAATTTCAGACATTCCATTTGACGGACCATGTGCTTCAACTCAAATAGGCATGATAGGTGGAAGATTTATTATAAATCCTTCATTTGTCGAATTTGAAAAATCTGATTTAAAGTTGACAGTTGCATCAACAAAAGAAAAAGTTATTATGATTGAAGCTGGTGCAAACGAAGTGCCGGAAAATAAGATGATAGATGCAATTTATCTTGCTCATGAAACTAATCAAGAAATAATTAAATTCTTTGAAGAAATTAGACAAGTATGTGGTAAAGAGAAACATGAGTATGAGCATTTTGCTGTTTCCGATGATTTTTTACATGAGATTATGGATATAATTCCGCAGAGCGAGATGGAGCAAGCTGTATTTACAGATGATAAACAACAACGTGATGAAAATATAAAGAAGCTCACTGAAAAGCTTGAAGAAAAATTTGCTGAAGATGAAGAAAAACTTGCAGGCATTGGTGAGGCGATTTATCAATATGAAAAGAAAACAGTTCGCAAGATGATATTAAAAGATGGTAAGCGTCCTGATGGAAGACAAATGGAGCAAATTAGACCTCTTGCCGCAGAAATTGATATTGTTCCACGCGCCCATGGTTCCGGTATGTTTACTCGTGGGCAAACTCAAATATTAGACATTTGTACTCTTGCACCACTTTCTGAAGTTCAAAAGATTGATGGTCTAAATGAGTGTATTAAAGAAAAAAGATATATGCACCACTATAATTTCCCAGGTTATAGTGTTGGTGAGGCGAAACCGCAAAGAGCACCAGGAAGAAGAGAGATAGGACATGGTGCTCTTGCAGAGCGTGCACTTGTCCCAGTTTTACCATCAATAGATGAATTCCCATATGCTATAAGATGCGTTTCTGAAACATTAGAATCAAATGGATCAACTTCACAAGCATCAGTATGTGCATCTTGTCTTTCACTTATGGCAGCAGGTGTTCCAATTAAAACAATGGTGGCTGGAATATCATGTGGACTCGTGACTGGTGAGACAGATAAAGACTATGTTTTACTTACAGATATTCAGGGATTAGAAGACTTTTTTGGAGATATGGATTTTAAAGTTGCTGGAACTCATAAAGGTATTACTGCAATTCAAATGGATATAAAAATTCATGGATTGACTCGCGAAATAGTTGAGGGTGCAATTAGCAGATGTCTTAAAGCAAGACTTCATATAATGGACAATATCATGGCTCCAGTTATTAGTGAACCAAGAAAAGAGTTATCAAAGTATGCTCCTAAGATTAAGAACTTAAATATTGACCCAGAGAAGATCGGCGATGTAATTGGTAAAGGTGGTAAGACTATAAATGATATCATCGCAAGATTCAATGTTGCAGTAGATATTCAAGATGATGGATTTGTATCTGTAAGCGGTGTAGATACTGAGATGATTGACAAAGCAGTAACATACATACAAAATATTGTTAAAGATATTGCTGTTGGTGATATATATGAAGGCAAAGTTGTGAGAATTGCAGCTTTTGGAGCATTTATAGAACTAACTCCAAATAAAGATGGTATGGTTCACATTTCAAAATTGAAAGATGAAAGAGTTGCGAAAGTTGAAGACGTTGTAAAAGTAGGCGACATAGTAAAAGTAAAAGTTGTAGAAATTGATAAAATGGGTAAAGTTGCACTTACTATGAGACCATCTGATTTTAAATAAATAAAAATATATTTCATATGTTGAGGATGCATAGTATATGAAAAAAATTGTTTTTGGACTATCTGTATGTGCGTTCTTAATTTTATCAACTGTAAATGTATTTGCAGGAAACTTTGTTCAAGATGCTTATGGAATTAAATATGACGTTGGTGAAGGAAGATATTTGGAAAATGGTTGGGCTTGGTGTGATCCTTCAGGTACTGGAATAGCTTATAGTTATTACTTTAGTCCAACTGGATATATTCTTGTGAACACTGTAACTCCAGATGGAAAATATGTTGACATGGCTGGAAGACAAGCTGTAAATGGAGTTGTATTAACTAAAATGATTGATAAATGGGATTATGAATTAGAAACAGCATCATATCCTGCATATGCAACTTCAGTGCCAACAGTTCCAAGCGCTTTCAATGGTTCGCTTGCTTCTAGGATTTTTTTAAAAAATAATGCTACAGCTACAACTTTTTATTTAGGTGGAGTTCCTCAGTATGATGCAATAGAGTTCACTGAAAGCTATAATCCATATATTATGTTTAATTCAGGTAATAATACTAGTTTGACTTTTGATTTAACAGGTGACAATCTAACTAATTATGATGGTGACTTTGTGATGGATGTATATGTCAATGGTGTTTTAACTGAAAGATATTCACAAAGGTTTATTGAATTACAAACTCATACCATTGTATTTGCTCCAAATCAAAATATTGAATTTAGAATCCCTGTGATAAATGATTATTATGAAGAGTATGTTAGGAGAATTTATGTATTCAATGCTCGTTTTAATTAATATTCATATTAAATCGATTTTATTAGTAAAACCCCTTTTAAAAGGGGTTTTTTTATTTAAAATTAAATCATTGACACGATGTCAATATTTTGATATACTTTAGATATTGACACAATGTCAATATAATTAACTTTAGGAGAATATATGGTTAAAGGAACGCCAAAACTTATAGCTGAGAGAAGGGAAGAAATAATTAATGCCTGTGAAAAGTTATATCAAAAATTAAGTTTTAAAGATATTACTTTAAAGGAAATAGGAAAAGTAACTTCTTTTTCTAGGCCTACAATTTACAATTATTTTGAGACAAAAGAAGAAATATTTCTTGCACTTTATGAAAGAGAGTATATGAGATGGAATGAAGAATTGCTTTCTATTTACAATAATAATGATAGATTAAATTCTGACAAACTCGCAGACAAAATTTCTACTTCGCTTGCAAATAGAAAACAATTATTAAAACTACTTGCAATGAATAATTATGATATGGAAGCAAATAGTAGAGAAGAATTTTTGATTTCATTTAAAGTAGCGTATGGAGAATCAATCGATAATGTAAAAAAAATTTTTAAAAAATTTTGTCCAAAAATGACAGACGATATGATCAAGACATTTGTATTTATTTTCTTTCCATTTATGTTTGGAATATATCCATATACTAATGTTACTCAAAAACAAAAAAATGCAATGAAAAAAGCAAAAGTTGATTTTGTTTATCAGTCAATTTATGATATTACATACAATTGTTTAATAAAATTATTGAAATAATATTTTAAAGGAGAAAAATTATGTCGGCGAAAACAAAAAAACTAACCTTATCGGCACTTTTTGTAGCACTTGGACTTGTTCTACCACTTTTAACAGGCCAATTAAAAGCGCTTGGAAATGCATTCTTACCTATGCATTTACCTGTATTACTTTGCGGACTTATAGTAGGTCCAGTATATGGTATGACAATAGGACTAATCCTTTCTATACTTAGGCATTTTACATTTGGTATGCCACCACTTTACCCAACTGCAATTGCTATGAGTTTTGAACTAGCAACATATGGATTTGTAGTAGGATATGTTTATAAAAACTCAAGATGGAAATGCATAATTGCTTTATATGAGTCACTTATAATAGCAATGATAGCAGGACGAATAGTATGGGGAATAGTTACTATGATATTACTTGGAATTAACGGACAAGCATTTACTTGGCAAATGTTTATGGCTGGAGCCTTCTTAAATGCAATTCCAGGAATAGTATTTCAACTTATATTTATTCCATCACTTATGATTGCTCTTAATAAAACAGGACTTGCCCAATTTCACAAAAATTCCAAAAATGTTAGCGAAACAATCTAATTAGTATTGCTCGTAGGGCGGATATCATCCGCCAATGTAGGGGCGAATGCTTGCAGAGCCTTTGTAGGGGCGAGCACTGCGAGCCCAAAATTATAGGAGAATTAAAATTATGAAAAAATCAATAAGCTTATTATTAATTTTATCAATGTCGATTTTAGCATCTTGTGGCAAACAGAATGAACTCACATTGCTACCAGAATCAGAAAAAGTAGTAGAGTCTACTATTGAGACAACAAAAACAGAAACAACGACAGTTAAAATCGAAGAAACAAAATCAGAATCTAATGTAGTTGCTGATGAATTGCAACTAAATGAAACAAAAGTTTCAACAAATAATAATGGAGGAAGTAGTATGAAACCAGTTGTATATTTTACAAAAGATATAACAGCAAATTCACTTGTAAAAATTTATGAAAAACTTGGATGGACACCAACAGGAAAAGTAGGAGTTAAAATATCAACAGGAGAGCCGCCAAGAAGTAATTATTTAAGAGCAGATTTAATTGGTGATTTAGTAAGGAAAGTAAACGGAACAATCATAGAGTGTAACACAGCCTACGGCGGAGATAGATCTTCTACAGCTATGCATAAACAAGTTGCAAAAGACCACGGATATACCGACATTGCATAAGTTGACATAATGGATGAAGAAGGTGATATGGATATACCAGTTAATGGTGGAAAAAGACTAACAAGACTAATTACTGGAGACCATATAAAAAAATATGATAGTGTAATAGTTCTTTCTCATTTTAAAGGTCATCAAATGGCAGGATACGGTGGCGCAATTAAAAATGTAGGCATCGGCATGTCATCAGCTGCTGGAAAAGTATTAGTTCACACAGCTGGAACAAAAACTTTTGGTAGTATATGGTATGAAAAGCAAGATGATTGGCTTGAAGCACTTGCAGAGATGGTAAAAGGTATGTCTGACTATTATGATAATGGAAAGAGAATGACTTATATAAATGTCATGAATAGACTTTCTATTGATTGTGACTGTAATGGTTATCCAGAAGAGCCAGACATTCATGATATTGGAATACTCGCATCAAATGACCCTGTAGCACTCGACCAGGCTTGCCTTGACTTAATTTATAAGGCAGATGGTAGAGAGGCACTTGTAAATAGAATTAACCAACAACACGGCGAGCACACACTTGAGCATGCTGTAGAAATTGGTCTTGGCACTCGCGAGTACGAACTCGTAAGTATTGACTAATTGGCGGGGCTCATATAACTCGCCCGTACGATGTAGGGGCGAAGCTTTGCGAGCCCTGTATGGGCGAGTTTCACGAGCCCGAATAAAAAATATGGAATTATTAAAAAGAGAATTTATATATCTATGGTACTATACCGATGTCCAACTTAGACAATTATTTATTTATTGGCTTATTGGTATTCTAATCGGCTCATTCATATCAGTATTTGCAAAAGATAAGATACGTAGCATAATGTCTGATGCCAATGAAAAGAAGTGGGGGCTACTTGGCATAATACCATCATGTATATTAGGAATTATTTCACCGCTTTGTATGTACGGAACTATTCCAATTGCTGCGTCATTTGCAAAGAAAGGTATGAGAGAGGACTATATTGCAAGTTTCTGTATGGCATCAATACTTCTAAATCCACAACTCATAATTTATAGTATGGCACTTGGAAATATGATGCTTGTAATAAGAATTATAAGTTGCACATTATGCGGGATAGTTGCTGGAATACTTGTGTATATTTTTTATCAAAAAAATGGAAAAAAGTTTTTCGACTTTTCAAAATTTGATGAACAAGCAAAAAATAAAGATATTGATAGCAATTTATTTATTAGATATTTAAAAAATGTATGGCGAAATATAAAAGCCACAGGTCCATATTTCTTCATTGGCATAGTACTTACAGCTCTATTTCAAATACATGTGCCAGAAGATGTAATGATAAAACTTTTTGGTGGAAATAAAGCTTGGGGAGTACTTATGGCAGCAACTATAGGTGTACCTCTTTATGTATGTGGCGGAGGGACTATACCATTACTTCGTGATTGGTTGTCTCGTGGTATGAGTATGGGAGCAGCGACATCATTTGTGATTACAGGGCCAGCAACTAAAATTACAAATCTTGGTGCACTTAAGATATGTCTTGGAATAAAGAATTTTATAATTTATATAATTTATACAATAATATTCTCGTTATTAAGTGGAATAATTGTAAATATATTAGTATAAAAAAAGGAGAAATTTATGAGTAAAAAAAATATAGGGGCAACACTTGCATTATACCCATGTCCTACAATAGTAGTAGGAGCATTTGTGGATGAAAAACCAACTTGGACTTTGGTAGCACATGCTGGAACTGTGGCACATAGTCATTTGATGGTTTCACTTGTTAAGTCACATTATATTAATAAAGGAATCAATGCAAATAAAAAATTATCTATAAATGTAGTCGATGAATCATGGCTTAAAGAAGCCGATAAGATGGGAACTATAAGTGGAAACAAAGAAGATAAATCAAATTATTTCAAATGGTCTAAAGGAGAAAACGGAGCACCTCTTATAGATGATGCAAAAGTCTCAATTGAGTGTGAAATGGATGGAAATTATGAATTAGAGAATTTTGATAATTTCATTTGTAAGATACTTGCAACTTATGTAAATGAAGATTACTTAAACGAAAGTGGAAAAATTGATTATCATAAGTTTAAACCAGTCTTATTTGAATTCCCAACCTATGAATATTTTGTTACTGGTGATAAGGTTGGTAACTGTGGAAAGATGAATTAAATTTATAGAGGTATGGTATGGAGAAAATAGTTCAGACGGCAGGTAGAAATCAATTAGGAAATTTTGCAAAAGATTTCGCACACTTCAATGATGATGTGTTATTTGGTGAAAATTGGAACAACAACGATATTGATTTAAAAACAAGATGTATTATAACAGTTGTATCATTAGTTTCTCAAGGCATAGTGGATTCTTCACTTAAATATCATTTGCAAAATGCAAAAAATAATGGAGTGACAAAATCTGAAATAGCAGCTATCTTAACTCATAATGCATTTTATGCAGGATGGCCAAAAGCTTGGGCAGCATTTAATCTTGCAAAAGAAGTTTGGAGCGAAGATGTAAATGATAAAGACGCAGCAAGAGCAAAACATGAGGCATCAATGATTTACCCTATAGGAGAAGAAAATCCATACGGAAAATATTTTGTAGGAAAAAGTTATTTTCATCTTATTTGTAAAGATCAAGTTGCTATGTATAATGTCACATTTGAACCAGGATGTAGAAATAATTGGCATAGGCACCTCGCAAAATCTGGTGGCGGACAAATACTTATGTGTATAGCTGGCTTTGGTTATTATCAAGAGGAAGGTAAAGAGAGAAGAGAATTAAAGCCTGGCGACATAGTAAACATACCTATAAATGTAAAACATTGGCATGGTGCAAGAGAAGACAGTTGGTTTTCTCATATATCTATCGAAGTGCCAGGTGTAGACGGCAGCACTGAGTGGCTTGAACCAGTTGAATATTAGAAATTAAAAGTGGTGAGTTTATGAACATAACATTTAATATTTATTATAAGAGTGAGAATGGAAATGCAAAAAAGTTTGCAGAAGAAATGATAAGTAGTGGTATAGTGGATGAGATAAGATCGAAAAAGGGAAACCTCAGATATGAATATTTTATACCACTAAATGACGACAGCACTATTCTCCTGATAGATAGTTGGGAGAATCAAGAGGTGCTTGATGCGCACCATAACTCTGACACTATGAAAAAGATAATGAAACTTAGAAACAAATATGGTTTACATATGACTGTAGAAAAGTATATAAAAGATGATACTAATATAGAAAGCAATGATAAGTTTATCCGAAAATAAATTTTAATAATAGTAAAAAAATATTTATAATTAAACAAGTTTTGAAAATAATGATGAAAATGTAAGATATTATTTATAAAATATACTATATACAATCAAAATATAAATCATAAAAAAGTAGAATTAAATGAAAGGAGAATGTGTAATAAGTTATTAATTTATATAATAATCTAGGGCACCTCGAAAAACTCCGTTTTTCGAGGTGCCCAGCTGGAACCTTAAATTCGTCGCATTTTATGAAAGCAAGCTTTCAAAAATGCTCCTTTTTAGAGGTTCTCTTTAATAATTATATTATGCAAAATAAAAAAATGAGAAATTTAAAATTAGTATTAATGAGTGTGCTTGTGTGTAGTGCAATATTTATGAGTTCATGCGGCAACTCAAATCAAAACAGTGTGGCAGTAAACAGCAATACTGAAACTGCAGCCAAAGTAAATGAAACAACAGTTGCTGAAACAGCTGTAGAAACAACTAAAAAACTAGAAGAAACAACAACTAAGGTAGTAGAACAAACTACAGAACAAGTTAAAGAGACAGCAGCAGACAATGTAAATGAAAAAATTAATTCTGATGAAGTAAATGAGGAGGGTGAAATGCCAACAAATGAAATTTTAGTTGCATATTTTTCAGCAACAGGCACAACCAAAAGAGTTGCAGAAAAAATTGCTGAACTTACTGGAGCTGATTTATATGAGATAGTTCCATCAAATCCATATAGTGATGCAGATTTAAATTGGAATGATAGAAATAGTAGAAGTACTAAAGAGATGGATGACCCAAATGTTAGACCAGAAATTGGAAGTATCGATATATCTTTAGACCAATATAAAACCATCTATCTTGGTTACCCTATTTGGTGGGGGGATGCACCAAGAATAATGGCAACATTTGTAGAGAAATACAATTTTGATGGTAAAAAAGTTATACCATTCTGCACATCAGGCGGAAGCGGTATAGGTAGAAGTGGTTCTAATCTTGGAAATCTTGCAGGATCTGGAAGTTTTGCAAATGGTGAGAGGCTAAATAGTAGTGCTGACACAAATAACATTCAAAACTTTATTAACAATAATAAATAGGGCTCGTAAAACTCGCCCGTACAAATTATGGGCTCGTAAAGCTCACCCGTACACATCGTAGGGGCGAACGCTTGCTGAGCCCTCGTAGGCGCGAGTTGCACGAGCGCCATAATCAATAGAGGTTTGTTATGAAAGAAATCAAGAGAATAATTGACATACTAATGACCATAGTTTTAATCCCCCTCATGGCTTACCAAGTAACAGGTGAAGCAGCACGTGAGTGGCTTGGTATTAGCATGGTAGCACTTGTTATAGTCCATCAAGTGCTAAATAGAAAATGGTATACAACATTATTTAAAGGTAACTATATGCCATTTAGGATAATTAGTATAATAATAAATGTATTACTTTTGATTTCGTTTGCACTAACTGCTATTTCAGGAATTTCAATGAGTAATCATGCAGTGCCATTTTTATATAATTTAATAAATGTAAATACTGCAAGAGTAATGCATTTATCATTTTCATATTGGGCATTTATACTTATGGGTTTACACATTGGAATGCATGTCAATGTAATGACTGCTAAGATACCAAACAATATAAAGAATGTGCTAGCAATAATATTTACTATAATTTCAGGGTATGGGTTTTACTTATTTTTAAAAAGCGGAATAGTAAATTATATTACATTTAAAACTCATTTTGCATTCCTTGATTATGAAAAAGCGGCGGTATTAGTATTTTTAGAAAATGTTTTGATGATAATATTTTTCGCATTCGTAGGACATAATATATCAAATGCCATAAGAGATATAGGAAAAAAAGATAACAATATTTTAAAACGATTAGTTTATATTATGGCAGCACTGATTATAGGTTTTATATTAAATATGTCAATTAATCAAAATGCTTCAGAAAATAATTCTTGGCAAAGTGCCTCATTTCAAAATATAGAGATGACACAAAGCGAGCAAGTAATAGAAAATAACCAAGTTGAAACTTCAGGACAAAGCAAAAAGAGGCAACAATTAAACTTATATAAGTACATGAGGGTGAACTATTTTGCGGAGGAGGGACTCAATACACAGTTTTATCTTGTTAAAAAAGTTAAAAAAGTTTTTTGAGTTATTATTGATAAAAATTTGATTTTCTTGTATAATATTAATATTATTTTTTGGAAGAGGAGTGCTATGCGAGTTTCTACTTATAATACATACATACATACATACATATCTCTCTTTAAGAGATAATTCTTTTAGTAGAAATTTTAATATAAGTAAATTTTAGAATCGTCATTTTATATGGCGATTTTTTAATAGAATAAAATTATGAGGAGCAAAACTATGAAAAAAAGTTTAATTATTTTATTAATTAGTCTAATTGCATTGTTATGTTCGTGCTCTAATACTCAAAATAAGAATAAACTTGAAGATTTAAAAAAGCAAATAGCTGAATTAGATGTATGGAGTGATGAAACTATTAGATTAGGCAAATACGATGGCAAAGAAATTGAGTGGACTATTATTGAAAAAGATGATGATAACAAGAAAGCATTGTTACTATCCCAAACAAAACTTAGAGAATTAGATTATACTGATAAGGGATATGAGCCAGTGACTTGGGAAACTTCATATCTTAGAAAGTGGCTTAATTCAGATTTTTTGAATAATTCATTTAACAATGAAGAAAAAAGTATTATATTAGAGACATTGGTAAAGACTGGTGATAATGAAGGTGATACTTTTGGAACTAAATGGCATACGAAGGGTGGAAACGATACTAAAGATAAAATATATATAATGAGCATAGATGAATACAATAAATATTATAAAATAGGTGGTCAAAAAATTGATATGAGTGATTATAAGGACCATCCATATTATCTTCGTTCGCCTGGTGAGGGGCAAGAGTTTGTAGCTGGTGTAAATCCATATTATGAAGTTTTAGAAGCAGGTTTTATTGCACAAGGTGCTGGATTTGATGTTAAACCTATGATGTGGGTTAGCTTCGGTAGCAATAATAATGTTAATAATGTGAAAGAGAATGAAGGGCAAGTGAAGTCTAATAAACAAAAGACATATTTTATAAAAAACATACGTGATGCTAAATTAGTAACAGATTATCCAGGTGGAACATTAACAGAAGAAATGGATGTGATAAGATGTGGATATGGTACTGGAATTGGATTTGAGTGGCTTTTACTTGAAAGAAATGATACTGAAGCTACTTTAATGTTAGAGGATTGTAAAAATTATCTTGATTTTATTGATAGTAGAACAAAATCAATAAATTGGGAAAACTCGCAAATAAGGGAATATTTAAATGAAAGTTTTTACAATAGAATGTTCACATCTGAAGAAAAAGAAATTATTAAAGAAAAAGAAATTGAAACTAATTGCTATATGACTTTAGGTGGAAATACAAAGAATTTTAGTGGAGAAATTGAGACCATATATACTAAAGATAAAGTGTATATTTTGTCATTAGAAGAATGTGAAAAATATTTTAATAATGATAAAACTAAATTAAAAGAATACGATGATATACTTGATAAATCAGAACCTTGGTGGTTAAGGAATACTACAAGTGAGGTTGCAGTTGGTGTAAATGATTTAGGGAAAATAGGCATAAGTAGTGGGGAAAGTGCAGTTTATGAAGAAGCAGGATTAAGAGCAGTTATAACTATTGATATTAGCAATGTAAAATAATATAAAGAGGAGAGAAGAATTATGTTCAATATTGAATTTAATTATGATACTGAAATGTCAATTATAAATGAAATAAAAAATAATAGTATTGAGAATTTCAGAGATTTATTGATTATTATTTTGACAAATACAAAAAATCACAAGATAAGTGGAGAGATATTAAATCTAATTATGAAGGAAATGTAAAGAACAATACTGAAGAAATAAAAACAATAAAAGAAGACATTGTCAATCTGCAAAATAAATTAAAAACAATATTTGAAAAATCTTATGCTTTTGATAGTTATATAACAAGCAAATAATGTGAGAGGTAGCTAAATATGAAAAAGATTATAAGTTTTATAACTATAATTGTAGTTATTTGCAATGTTTCATTTGCAAGTTCTATAGTGTACTCTGACAATGTCGGCCCAGGAGATACAATTGTGTCAAGTATTGAAAGTACTGATAGACCATTATCTAAAGGGAAATTAGAACTAAAGGATTTATATATTCCTAAAGCCATGAATGAAGTAAATGGTGTTGGTGCAATAGCTACATTTTATAGTCAAAGAAAAGGAAAAGAATATAAACTTGTAGATGTATATTCTTATTATGAATATGAACCTACAAGTTGGAATGTAAACAATTTTTCATTAGAGAAAATAGATGCTTAATTACATGGTCGTTATACTCGTTATAATAGATATAATAGTGCAATGGAAACTTCGGGCACATATTTTATAGATTTAATGGATGAAACTGGAAATATTGAGACACTTTGGCTTCAAAGAATGATAAGAACTAATACTGAAGTCAATTGTGTGCATCCCATACGATTATTTGATGAGCAATTTAATGAAATTTTACTATTTGATTATATGACATTAAAAGAAAAGGAAAATAATTTATCAGATTATTATAAAACTAAAAGTCAAGCTTATAAATACTGGTTAGAGCAAGGACATGCAGATAAATCGTGGATAAAAGTTTATTGTGATCCTATTGATTGGGATTAAAAATATAATTTAATTATTTTTTAGAAGAGAGTGAAACTCTCTTTTTTTGATGCAATTTTTAAGGAGTTTTTATGGCAAAAACCTATGAAGGGAAATTAGATGATAGCCAAATTGAGTGAAAGAGTGTGATGCGTTGGAAGGCTCTTTTATTTATACAGCACTTGCTTCATTCGCTATGGAGTTGGCACTCTTAAAAATAATGGGGGACGAAAATAATGGAATAATGGGGGACGGACCTCATTATTTTTTTAACAAAATGTACATAATTTAAAACAAGACTTGAAAACCTTACAAATAATGACAATATGGATGGGGAGACAAGTGTGGTTGAATAAGTCGCTAGAAAAATCGGCAATTCGCCTAAAAACTCACCCAGAAAATCGGCAATTCGTCTAAAAGTCGTTTGAAAATTCGGAATCCATAGATGGCAAATTCGGAATAATGGGGACCTCATTATTTTTTTTATTAAAAATATACAATTTGAAACAGAACTTCAGAACTTTACAAATAATGATAACAGTGATGTGGAGATAAGTATAGTTAAGCAAGATGCTTGAAAAATGCTTCAATTTGATGTATAATAGCTTCAATAGGAGGTAATTATTATGTCAACAATTAGCTTAAGATTTGATACAGAAACTAAGAATGAAATAGACAAATTATGCGATAAATTAGGGCTTTCTATTACTAATTTTTTTACAATCTTTGCTAAAAAAGCAATTAGGGAACAAGCTATTCCATTTGAATTAAGTGCTAGAGATGATGAGTATTCGTATGAAAATATGGTACAGTCTATGAAAAAATTACAGAGGGAAGCAATAAAAAATGGAACAGCAGATATGAGCTTGGAAGAGATAAATAAAGAGATATATGACTAGTAACATCCAATTGGTGAATAAATGTAGAGATATGGTGTGACGATGAATATCAATGCTTTATGATTAGTTTTTAGGAGTGAAATTAAGTGAAAATTGTAACATTGCCTTATGACTTAAGCGTCTGTAAAGTAAAACTATTAAATAATGACATTTTGAATAAGCAATTTGTATTTATTGGGAAAACTAAGCATGAGATATCAGTGGTATGTGAAACCAGTGAAGTTCCATCAGATTTTACTGATAGAGAAGATGGATGGAAATGCTTTTATATAGATGGCATTTTAGATTTCTCATTAGTTGGAATACTTGCTAAAATATCACAAATTTTAGCTGAAAATGGAATTAGTATATTCGCAGTGTCAACTTATGATACTGATTATATTCTAGTTAAAGCAGAAAAATTTGATTATGCAATAAGAATATTAGACGCTAATGGTTATGAAATTGTATAGTTTGTTATTTAATAAGACATAGTGAGCCATATGTAGTAAAATTAATAGTAATTATAGTTGGATAAGTTCAGAAGGCTGCGACTATAAAAGTAGAACTTAAGAAACAATGAGGTATATCTCTGTTGTTTGATAAATAATAAAGAAAGGTTTTAAAAGGTGTGAAATGAAAAATGTTTTAATTAAAAAAAGTGAAAGAATTAATGCTAGCAAGTGTCAACAGTATGTAAAAAGAATTTTTGTAAGTGTAGTTTTAGTAGCGATTGGTTTAGTATTATTTTCATGTGGAAACAAAAATGAAATTAATAGTAAGACCGAAAACATAGTGGCAGAGACTACAACTACAGCAGAAACAACTAATGCTTTGGCGTCTGAAGAGAAAAGGCTTGGTAATGGTGGTCCACAAGGCACGAGAGGTGGAATGGGAAGCGGTGCTAGTTTTCTTGATGATACAGCAAAAGCGAATTTAGAAAAAGTTGCAAATGAAGTGAAAGATAAGTATAAAGAATTTACTTATACCGATGATGAGACAGGTTTAAGTATCGACTATGGTATATTTATACCTGAGTCATATGGTAGAAGTAACAAAGCTTATCCTCTTATAATGTTTGTAGGTGATGCGACGACAACTGGAAATACTATAACTCAAATTCTTGAAAATTGCATAGGATCAGTTATATGGGCGACAGCTGAGGAACAAAAAAAGCATGAATGCTTTGTATTAGTTCCTACTTTTAATGAAAAATTAATTGATGATTCAAATGGAAATTCAACCATATCAGAATATATGGATGTCATAGTTAGAATGATAGAGAAAATAACAAATGACTATGATATACATAAAGATAAAATTTATTCTACTGGTCAATCAATGGGATGTATGACTTCATTATACTTAACAGCTAATAATCCTGATTTATTCGCGGCCACACTTCTTGTAGATGGTCAGTGGGATATAAGTCAGATACAAGGAATAAAGGATAGAAAGTTCATCTATTTTGCTGCAGAAGGTGATAAAAAAGCATTAGAAGGTCAAACTAATGTAAAAAATTATTTGAAAGAAAATAATGTAGAGTATGCAGAAGTATATGAAGTAGATGCAAAAGATACTGCAGAAAATTTAAATAAAATAGCTGATGAATTATTTAGCAAAGGTCTTGATAAAAATTTCATAACTTGGAAATTGAATTCAACATATGCAAATGGAGAGCCAAATGGAAGTATGGCAGGAGAACATATGACTTCATTTTACTACGGGTATAATATAGAAAGAGTGAGGGATTGGTTGTTTGAGCAAAGTAAAACAAGTGAAAAAAGAAAGGAAGAAAAAACAGTTAATGGTACAAGCGACACAAATAACATAAACAATGCTAATGAGATAAATAGTGTGGATGAGATAAATAAAGTGAATGGCATGAATAGTGCGAATGATTTAAATAATGATAACTTAAAATTATTAATTGATGATGTCGAAGTCAATGTCGAATGGGAAGACAACGACTCAGTTAAAGCTATAAAAGAAATTGTTAAAAATGGCAGTCTCACAATTACTACACATCAATACGGAGGCTTTGAGCAAGTTGGTGAAATAGGACAGAGCATAGTAAGTAACAATGTGCAAATGACAACCGAGCCTGGGGACATAGTTTTATATAATGACAACAATATTGTAATATTCTTTGGAAATAATAGCTGGTCATATACAAAACTTGGGAAAATTAAAAATAAGGATTTAAGCGAGTTAAAAGAATTACTTGATAAAAATAATGTAATTATAAAAATTAGTTAGTAGTTTCAAAAGAATTTTGCTTATTGTAGTATTTAATCATGCCATATTTTTTTTAATTAAGGTGAAATATATTGTTTGGTAAAGCGCATATAATTTTTATAATAATTAGTTTTTTATTCATTTTTTTGGGTGTGAATATCTGCGAAAAGAAAAAAATACCCGTTGAAAAAGTGCTTTGGGTATGCTTTTTTATTTCTTTAGCTAGTGAACTATTAAAGATTTTAATAGTTATAGAATTAGTTCCATTAGTTACGCTTGTTGTTGAAAATGAAAATATAGTTTATAAGAGTGCAGACAAGTTTTACCCTTACATTGAGACTCATCATATACCATTTCAATTATGTTCGTTTCAAATAATATTTTTATTTTTGGCACGAGTAGTTAAAAATAAAGAATGGAAAAGAAGGGTTTATTCACTAATTTATAGCACAGCATTGATAGGCGGGATCTTAGCAATATTTTTATCAGCCATAATACCATTTTATAAAAGCGCAAGTGAATTTTTGCTATCGGCAAGGGCATGGGAGTTCTATCTTTATCATTCAATGTTAGTAGTTATTGCCTTGGTTATAGCACGAGATAAAAAATGCGGCATTAAATTCACTGATGCAAAATGGACTTGCATAATAGTGTTTATATTAGATATATGTTCTTTCTATATGAATTCAATGCTTAGTGTTCCGGTATACGTTAATGAAGAATTGGTAGGAATAACACATTCAGTTAATTTTTTTAATTCATATGAAAATAATATTGGGCTAAATGTTACCACAAAGAATGAGTATTTTGTTTATCTTTTGATTAGATTTGTAGTAGTATTGTTATTTATTATTATTACATATCTACCATTTTTAAAGCGAAATAAGAATAATAATTTATGAGTCTTGAGAATAAAACAAATGACAATTATTTAAATAATTTAAAAGAGCGTCATTATATAATTAATTTGCAAAAGAATAGGAGCTTGCTTGCACTTATAGCAAGTTTTGGTTCTTTGATTTTTGCTATCTATGCTATAATTTCAGGACTGATACTATATGCAAGGCTTGGAGAATCACCAATTGACTTATTTCAATATTTTACTACAAATGCAAATATAATTACAGCTTTTGGATCATCTTTGATTATACCATATGCCATAGACGGATTTAGAAAAAAAAGATTCTATTGTCCTAAATGGGCGGTATTATTTTATTATAGTGGAACTGTATATACCACTTTAATTATGATATTTGCAGTTTGTGTAATTAGTATAGTAAATCCAGAGATGGCTTTTGGTGGAAATAATTTTTACTTGCACATTATATGTCCGATAATGATTCTTGTGTCATTTTTACTTATAGAATCATATTATAGTATAAGTGTAAAAGATGCTTTGAGGTGTATTATACCAGTATTTGTGTATGCACTAATATATATTTATAAAGTAATAATTGTAGGTGCAGAAAATGGCGGATGGGAAGATATATATTGTTTTACCATATATGCACCAGCAGCATTATCGTTTGCAATTATGATGGCTTTTACATTTTTGATTGCATTATTTGTAAGAGCTTTATACAATCAATTGTCAAAGTATCGTATAAATAAACTTTGTTGTAATCTTTGGAATGAAAATGTAAGTGAAGTTGAGATTAAGATTGAAATATTTGGACTTGGCAGATATATTGGCAAGAGAGAAAATAAATCTTATGCAACTTTGCCGCTTGACATAATATCAATTATCTCTGATAAGTACCATATAAAAAAAGAAGATTTAATTGCAGTCTATACTAAAGGGCTGGTTGATTCTGTTTTTTGATGTGGTAGATAACGAAGGCAGGTGGATTAGAAAAGCCAAATTATGCTAAAAAGGATAAAAATTTACTTAAAAAAGCAAATTAAAGATAAGTTTATAGAATATTTCATAAAATAATGTTATAATTAATTATTAATTTTTAGAAGGTGAATATATGGATTACAAAGGAAAAGCTAAGGAATTAAGACGAGATATAATTAAGATGTTATATCTTGCAAAATCTGGACACCCAGGTGGTTCTCTTTCGGAACTAGAAATTTTGATTGCACTTTATTATGAAGTTTTGAACATTGATCCAAGGAATCCTAATAAGGACGATAGAGACTTATTTGTCTTAAGTAAAGGTCATGCATGTCCAGGACTTTATGCTGTGCTTGCAGATAAAGGATATTTTCCAAAAGATGATTTATGGACTTTGAGAAAAGCTGATTCGAAACTTCAAGGTCATCCAGACAGTCATAAGACAAAGGGAATTGATGTAAATGCTGGTTCTTTAGGTCAAGGTGCATCTGTCGCAGTTGGTCTTGCTCTTGCTGCAAAAAGAAAAAATCTTGGACAAAATGTTTATTGCCTACTTGGTGATGGTGAATGTCAAGAAGGTTTAGTTTGGGAAGCCGCAATGAGCGCCTCTCACTACAAACTTGATAATCTTACTTTTATATTAGATAATAATGGACTTCAGATAGATGGAAAAAATGATGAAGTAATGTCACTTGGAAATATTAAATCAAAATTTGAATCATTTGGATTTAAAACTTTTGAAGTTGATGGTCACAATGTTGAAGAAATTGTAAAGGCATTAAAAGAAAATGTCTCAGGCCAACCAAAATTTATATTAGCACACACGATTAAAGGAAAAGGAATTAGTTATATGGAAAATAATGTTGGCTGGCACGGCAAAGCACCAAATGAAGAAGAATACAATCTCGCAATTAAAGAATTATCATAAAGTGTAGGGGCGAGCACTGCGAGCCCACTTATGTAAGGGCGAGTTATACGAGCCCATTTGTTGTAGGGGCGAACGCTTGCGGAGCCCGAAAGGAAAATTATGGGGAAAGCAATTAGAGTAGCCTACGGCGAAGCCGTAGCAAAACTAGGACACACAAATGATAAAATAGTAGTTCTTGATGCCGATCTTTCAGGAGCTACTCAATCAAAATATTTTAAAAAAGAATTTCCAGATAGATTTTATAATGTAGGAATTGCAGAAGAAAATCTTATGGGAGTCGCTGCAGGATTTGCATATCAAGGTTTCATACCTTTTGCATCTACATTTGCAGTATTTGGAACTGGTCGTGCATTTGAGATTGTTAGAAATCAAATTGCATATGTAAATCTAAATGTAAAGCTCGCTTTAACTCATGCAGGCTTATCAGTTGGAGAAGATGGTGGAAGTCATCAGTCAATTGAAGATATCGCTCTTATGAGATCTCTACCCAATATGACTGTAATAGTTCCTTGTGATCCGATTGAAACTGAAAAAGCTGTAAATGCTGCAGCAAAATTTGTAGGACCAGTTTATTTACGACTTGCAAGACCTGTAGTAGAAGACATCACAAAAGCTGATGATAAGTTTGAAATTGGAAAAGCTTTAACTTTAGTTAATGGAAATGATGCTTGTATCATTGCTTGCGGACTTATGGTTAGTCGTGCATTAGAAGCTGCTAAAGAGTTAAAAGCAAGTGGTATTGATACTGCAGTTATTAATATGCACACTATTAAGCCAATTGATAAAGAAACTATTTTAAAATATAATTCAAAATGTAAAGTTATAGTTACAGCAGAAGAACACTCAATAATCGGAGGCCTTGGATCAGCTGTGGCAGAAGTAATTGCAGGAACTAATGGTTCAAAATTTGCTATGGTGGGAATAGAAGATAAGTTTGGACACTCTGGAAATCCAGATAAACTTTTTGAAGAATATGGACTTACTAAAGAAAATATAATTAAGAAAGTAAAGGAAAATTTATAATGAAAGTAAGAACAAGATTTGCACCATCACCAACAGGATATATGCATATTGGAAATTTGAGAACAGCTCTCTATGCATATCTTATTGCAAAACACGACAATGGAGATTTTTTACTTCGTATAGAAGATACTGATAAAAATAGAGAAGTTGAAGGTGCTATAGATATCATTTATAATTCTCTAAAACTTGCTGGTCTTAAACATGATGAAGGTCCAGATATTGGTGGACCTGTAGGGCCATATGTACAAAGTGAGAGAGTAAAATCTGGAATTTATATGGAGTATGCAAAAAAACTTGTAGAAAAAGGTGAAGCATACTATTGTTTTTGTGATGAAGAAAGACTTTCAAAACTTAAAAAAACTGTAAATGGTGAGGAAATTTCTTTTTATGATAAACATTGCTTAAGTTTAAGTAAAGAAGAAGTAGAAGCAAATCTTAAAGCAGGAAAACCATTTGTTATTCGTCAAAATAATCCAACTACTGGCACCACAACATTTAATGACGATTTGTATGGTGATATAACTGTAGATAATTCTGAGCTTGATGATATGGTTTTGATAAAATCAGATGGATATCCTACATATAATTTTGCAAATGTTGTTGACGACCACCTTATGAATATAACTCATGTTGTTCGTGGAAATGAGTATTTGTCATCAGCTCCAAAATATAATCGTCTCTATGATGCATTTGGTTGGGACATACCAAAGTATATTCACTGCCCACCTATAACAGATGAAACTCATCATAAATTATCAAAAAGACATGGTGCTGCAAGTTTTGAAGATATGATTAATCTTGGATTACTTCCTGAATGTATAGTTAATTTTGTCGCTTTACTTGGTTGGAGTCCAGCTTCAAATGATGAGATATTTGACTTGCAAAAAATGACAGAACTTTTTGATTATAAAAGAATTTCAAAAAGTCCGGCAGTGCTTGATATGACAAAGCTTAAATGGATGAATGGAAAATACATAGAAGCTATGAGTGATGACAAATATCTTGAGATGGCTATGCCTTATGTAGAAAAAACTATTACTAAAAACATTGATAAAAAGAAAATCGCACTTTGTGTCAAAACTCGTATCGAAGTATTTCCAGATATTCCTGAAAAAATTAAATTCTTTAATGAAGTTGACCATAATTATGACAAAAACTTATATGCTAATGAAAAAAATAAACTTAGCAAAGAAGAAAGTTTAACTATATTAAAAGAAGTTTTGCCAATCTTTGAAGAAACTTCTGATTTTTCAAATGATAACTTATTTGCTACATTAAAAGAATATGGCAAATCAAAAGAACTAAAAGTTGGCAAACTTATGTGGCCAATCCGCATAGCTCTATCAGGCCTTGAGAATACACCAGCAGGAGCTACGGAGATAGCAAGCATAATAGGAAAAGATGAAACAATAAAGAGGATTAAGGATGCAATAAATACATTTTAATTATATTGTAATACAGGATAATTTATGGCATAATTTAACTATGGACCTTGTAACAAATAAAAAAATTGTAGATTTATTAGAAAGAATTGAGAAAATTTGTAAAAATAATAATGTTTCTCACTTGTATTTATTTGGCTCTTATGCAAAAAAAACCGAAAGACCTGGAAGTGATTTAGACATTGTAGTTAAAGGCGTAAAAGATATCAATAAATTGAAAGAGGAAATAGATGACATAAGAACTTTTACTATAATAAATCTTTTTGATTATGATAGAATTAAAAATAATTATTTAAAAGAGGATATTGATGCATATGCAAAAGTCATATATTAAGAGATTTGAATCGTTTAAGAAATCTTTTGAGAACCTCTCTAAAGCAAAAGATGAAGATGTATCAAATGTATTTATCCTTTCGGGGATAATAATGATTTTTAATATAACTTTTGATCTTGCGTGGAAATTATTAAGAGAAGTCTTGAAAGAAGAGTTTGGGATTATTGATTTTCCATCTGGTTCTCCAAAAGAAACACTTAAAAAAGCTGCAAGTGTAGGTTTAATAAGTGATGAAAACTGGTTTGATATGCTTTTAGATAGAAATGATTTAACACATGATTATGACTATGAGTTAGCAAAAGAAAAATATAATAAAATTATCAATAATTATATTTCGATTTTTGAATCTTTGAAGAATAAAATTAATAGTTTTTTATAATTAATTGAAATTAGACGATGATGTAACGCTAATGACTCAAGTATATCTTTTTTGTTTTAGTATTATAAGAAATAGTATTAGATTTATTAAAAAAATTTTTTCTACTAGAATTTATTTAAAAATTTAACTTATAATAAATTAACGCTTAATACAAAAATTTTTAATTTAATAGTAATATTATAATACATGTAGGAGGTCTTATGAGTTCTGTTACAAACAGAATAAAAGAAATAAAACAGCCACGAGGAGGTTATATAAAACCTTCTTCTATGAAAATTATTGAATTTGATGACGGAAAAACTCTTAATGAGAAAGAAAATATTCATTCTTCTGTTGTTGGTATGTCTGTTGATTATATGACAAGATTTAAAATGGGTGCTGATATTAATGAGGCATTTAAAATATCTTTAAGTGGTGCAATGGGTGCTGAAGTTTTAGGTAAAAAAGGCTTCGTTAAAAAACTCAATGATATTTTGAAGAATATAAAGGGGCTTGATGATACTTCTATAATAAATGCTTGTAAAGCAGTAACTTTTGATGTTTGGTATAGAAATCCTAAGAATGCAGAGTTAGCAAAAGGTGCAGACGAAACAAACCCGGATAAAGATACTATAGAAAACATAAAAACACTTATAGAGAGAAGTTTGTTGTTTTTTGAAAATTATGGTCCAATTTCAAAAGATGGCTTTACTTTTGAAGAAAAAGGATATACTAATGTGGTAGATGCTGGAGATGGTGACTTTTTAACAAAAGATACTTTATGGGATTTTAAAGTTTCAAAGTCAGATCCAAAAAGCGACCATACATTACAACTATTAATGTATTATATTATGGGCAAACATTCAGAGCAATCTTGTTTTGATAATATAGATAAAATAGGTATTTTCAATCCAAGATTAAATAAAGTATATTTGTTAGAAGTAAACTCAATTCCAAATGATATTATTAAAACAATTGAAAAAGAAGTAATTTGTTATTAATTCCAAAGATTTAACTAAAACACATATTTTAATAATAAAAATCTCAGTGCAAGATTATTACTGCATAATTGATTTTCATTATAGCACCAGTAATGGTGCTATTTTAATGGCTTTTCAGGGCATATTTATTTGACATTTCTCCCTATTTTTGCTATAATTTTACCACGCATAAAAAAGGTAAAAGAGGCGTTATTTTTGTGCCCACCTTATTAGCGAATCTAAGAAATTGGAGGCAATAAGATGTACGCAATTATTGAGACTGGCGGCAAGCAATACAAAGTTCAAGTTGGCGACCTTGTAAAAGTTGAGAAACTTGATGTAAATGTAGGCGATAAAGTTACATTTGACAAAGTGCTTGCAGTATGTGATGGCGATATAACTTTAGGAAATCCTACAGTATCTGGTAAGACAGTTACTGGAACTTGCACTAAGCAAGAAAAGGACAAAAAAGTTATCGTTTATAAGTACAAGAGAAAATCTGGTTATCATAAGAAAAATGGTCACAGACAATTCTTCACAGAAGTAAAAATTGATTCTATTTAATAAATCATATCTATTGATTGAAAGGAGTAAAATATGGCACATCATAAGGGCGGCGGTTCAACAAAGAACGGTAGAGACTCTAATCCAAAAATGCTTGGGGCAAAGAGAGCAGATGGTCAATTTGTTTTAGCAGGTAATATTTTATATAGACAAAATGGAACTAGAATTCATCCTGGCAACAATGTAGGTCTTGGAAATGATTATACATTATTTGCAAAAATTGATGGAATAGTAAAATACGAGAGAATTGATAGAAATAAAAAGAAATTATCTGTTTATCCAAAAGAAGCAAAATAATTTAAGCGGCCATTAGGTCGCTTATTTTTTATTTATATGTTTATCGATTATGCAAAAATTTATGTAAAGTCAGGTAAAGGCGGAAATGGTCATATAAGTTTTCGTCGTGAACTTTATGTGCCTGCAGGTGGACCTGATGGTGGTGATGGTGGAAAAGGTGGTGACATAATTTTTGAAGTTGACCCAGGTCTTAACACTTTACTTCCATTCAAGCATCAATATAAATATATTGCAGAGAATGGCGAAGAAGGTGGAAAGAAAAAATGTCATGGTAAAAATGGCAATGATTTAATTATCAAAGTTCCAAACGGAACACTTATACGAGATACAAATTCTAATAAAATAATTTTAGATATGACAGGAAGCAAAGAAAGAGTAACTTTACTTAAGGGTGGCAAAGGTGGACTTGGCAATATGCATTTCGCAACTTCTGTGATGCAAGCACCAAGATATGCAAAGCCTGGTGAACCTGCACAAGAACTTTATTTAACTCTTGAATTAAAAGTTCTAGCTGACGTAGGTCTTGTAGGTTTTCCAAATGTAGGTAAAAGCACCTTCATATCAAAAGTTACTAATGCAAGACCAGAGATTAAAAATTATCATTTCACAACATTAAATCCACATCTTGGAGTGTGCGAAGTTGACGATACAGAATTTGTAATTGCTGATATACCTGGTATCATAGAAGGAGCTGGCGAAGGTGTAGGACTCGGTCTTCAATTCTTAAAACACATTGAGAGAACAAAAATTCTTCTTCATGTTATTGATATTGCTGGTGTAGAAGGTAGAGACCCACTTAATGATTTAGATATTATATTTAATGAATTAAATAAATATAATGTAAATCTTTCAAAAAAAAGGCAGATTATTGCTGCAAATAAAATTGATTCTATTGATAAAGAATCACTTGATAATAAAATTAATGAAATAAAGAAAAAGTATAAAAATATTGAAATATTTCCAATAAGCGGATTATCTGGCGAAGGTATAAACGAATTATTAAAAAAACTAAAAGATGAAGTAATTCTTTCAAGACAAGAATCCGATATAGAGACATTTGAAAGCGAAATTTCTGTAGATGAATTAATCAACAAGGATGACAATGAGTTAATTATTGAGAAACCAACTAATAATTATTATAAAGTTAGCGGTGAAAAAATTAATAAAATGCTAGGTTATACAAATCTTGATACAGAAAAAGGTATGAAATATTTCCAAGATTTCTTAAAGGATGAGGGCATTATAAAAGAACTTAAAAATAAAGGCATGGTCGAAGGCGATACAGTAGATGTTGCTGGCATCGAATTTGAGTATTATGACTAAAAAAGACATAGCTATATTTGGTGGGACTTTTAACCCTGTTCATATAGGTCACTATGAAATAGTAAAGTATTTTATTGATAACTATATAGTTGATGAAGTATGGGTTTTGCCATCTTATGAGTCACCTCATAAAGATATTGATACTAAAAAGTCATTTGACGATAGAGTAAATATGCTAAAACTTGCATTTAATGACTTAAAGAATGTCGCTATTAACACTTTTGAAGAAGAGTATTATAATCAATATAACGATAAAACTTATTCATACGAAATCTTAAATGCTTTAAAAAAGAAATACTTAAATTGTAGGTTTCATTTTGTAGTTGGATTTGACTCTATTAAGAACATTCACACATGGCATAATTATGTAGATTTAATTAGAGATTATTGGTTCTATATATTTGACAGAGAAGATAATGAGTTTAAGACTATAGAACAAAAAAAGAATTATCTTAATAACTTAGGTAAAAATTTTGGATTTAAGTTTATATATGAAATGTTTGACATTAAAATTACAAATATTTCATCGAGCGAAATTAGAAATGCATTTAAAAACTATAACAATAATATTGAATTTTTAAATAAATATTTAAATAAAAATGTTATAAAATATATTATAGATAATAATTTATATGGAAATTAATTTAAATGATAAAAACTGTATAGCTCACTTAGAAATGGGCAATGCCAATATGGAACAATTTCTAAAGTATGAGAAAGAATTAAAAAAAGCTCTTGAGGGCAATGAAAGAAGATATTGGCATTCAATTTCAGTTGCACTTACTGCTGTAAATCTTGCTGAAAACTATGATGCGGACAAGGATAATTGTCTCGTAGCTGGTATTTTGCATGATTACTGTAAAAATATGACGTTAGATGAGTTATTTTCAAATTGCGAAAAATATAAAGTGAATTTAACTGAAGAGGATAGAATGGCGGACGGCTGTATTCATGGCTTCTTGGCTGCTAAGATGTGTAAAGAATTATATGATATAAATGATGAAGTGTATAATGCTATATATTTTCATACCTGTGGAAAGCCTAATATGACTATTTTAGAAAAAATAATATATATTGCAGATTTTATTGAACCGCTTAGAAGATTTAGAGATAAAGTTTCTGACATAAGAAAACTTGCATATAAAGATATAGATTCTGCTATAGTTGCTGCATCTGAAGCAAGTGTAAGTTTCTTGACAAAACGCGAAAAATTCATACATAGTAACACTATTAAGACCTTAGAATACTATAAGGATATAATATCAAAAAGATAGGAGTATATATATGGTTAGAAATAAAAAACTAAAAACACTTGTAGACTTTTTAAAAGAAAAAAAAACAAGTAGTCTAAAAGTTCTTGATATAAGTAAAATTTCTATAATTGCAGATTTTTTTGTAATAGTTTCTGTTCCTTCACAAAAAAATGTAGAAGCTCTTGATACTGAAATTTGTGATTTAATGGAAGAAAATGGATATGAACTGAGAAATAAAGAGGGTGTCCACAGCAAATGGGTATTAATTGATTATAATGATATTGTTATTCACTTGTTTGATAATGAATATAAAGATTTTTATAATCTTGATAAGTTATGGGCGGATGCAAAAGAAATTAGTATTGATTAGTGGTCTTTAAATGACCACTTTTTTATAGGAGTATATATGCACGAATTAACTAAACTAATTAAAGATGATATGATAAAAGCTCTTGGAGTTACAGAGCCAGGTGCTATAGCATTTGCCGTGTCAAAAGCAAAATCATATACAAGTGGAGAACTTAAGCATATAGAAGTTGTATTAAATAGCGGCATGTATAAAAATGCATATACATGTGGAATTCCAAATTCAGACAACTATGGCATACTTTATGCCGCAGCACTTGGATATATTGCAGGAGATTATAATTTAGGTATTGAATCTTTAAAAAATGTAAAAGAAGATGATAATTTAGCTGCTAAGAATTTAATAGAAAATAATCAAATTTCAACAAAATTATATTCAATTTCAAGCAAGATTTATATTGAAATTAATCTTGAAACTACAAATGATAAAGTCAAACTAATAATTAAAGAAAAACATACAAATATTGTTAAGATTATAGTTAATAATAAAGTTTTGCTGGATAATGATAAAGATCTTAATAATGATTATAGTGAAAATAATGAAAAAAATGAGACTAAATTAATTTACAAATATACCTTAAAACAAATTATTGAGTATGTAAACACAGTATCAATTGATGAGATATCATTTGTAAAAGAAGCATACGATGTCAATCTGGAACTTTTTGACGAAGCATTGAAAAGTAATCGGACGACATTTACAAAAAGTCTATATAAAGCAAATGACAATAAAATTATATCTTATGATGAAAAAACTTCTGCATTATTACTATGTGCATCTGCAATTGAAGCTAGAGTAATAGGACTTAATAAACCTGCTATGAGCATAACAGGCTCTGGTGCACATGGAATTATAGCAACACTTCCTTTATATGCAGTATATAAGATCAATAATTATTCTATAGAAAAATTATATAGAGCAACGATGCTAAGTTACTTAATCTGCACTTATATAAAAGAATATAGCGGAAAACTCTCTGCATTTTGTGGATGTGGCATAGCAGCAGGCACTGGCATGGCTATGGCAGTTACATATTTAAAAGGTGGAAATAATAATCAGATTGAATACACATTAAATAATATGGCATCATCTATTACTGGTATGATATGTGATGGTGGAAATCAAGGATGTACTATGAAAGCTGTAGCTGCATTAGAAACTGCATTTAGGTCAGTAGATTTTGCATTAGACAATGTTCATATAAATAATATTCACGGTATATTAGGTGAGACTGCAGAAGAAACTATGAAAAATATCGGACTGATTGCATCACCTGGTATGATAAAAACAGAAGAAACTATTATTGATATATTTAAAAATAAATAATTTAATTATTTTGAATTATTGCTAATATCATTCTTTGGGTTATTATCTCTAAGTTTAACTTTATTTCTTGCAAGTCGTTTTTGATTATCTTCCATAGCTGCATAATGTTTTTTAGTAGTATTTACATCATTATGTCCGAGTACTGATGCTACAAGATATATATCATCAGTTTCTTGATATAAATTAGTTCCAAATGTACTTCTTAATTTATGTGGAGTTATATGCTTAAGTGGTGTGACACCTGAAGCATATTTTTTTACTAGATTTTGTACTGCACGAGCACTGATTCGTTTATTTTGTAAAGATAAGAAGAGTGCATCGGAATCTTTTTCGCTAACATTTTCAATTGTTTTTCGATAATTTATATAATCTTGCAGTGGTTCTAAAACTTCATCACTAAAATAAATAATTGCTTCTTTTGCACCTTTTCTTTTTATTTTGATAGCAGTATTTTTCAAATCAACATCAGATATGTTAATTCCAATACATTCTGAAACACGCATCCCAGTACCAAGAAGTAGTGATAGCATAGCAGTGTCTCTAAGTTTAGTTTTTTCATGATACATTTGCTCTTGTTTAGTAAGTTTATCACCTGATTCAACAGAATCTAAAAAATCTGCAACTTCATTTACATCAAGTCTTATAATTTCTTTATCTCTAAGTTTAGGTAGAGATACTCTTGATGCAGGATTTGTTTTAATTAGTCCATTATTATAATAATATTTATAAAAAGAGCGAAGAGAAGCAACTTTTCGTTTTATTCCTGATGCAGAATTTGATACTTCTTCATTATTCTCATCTTTATAATATTTTAAATATTCCATATATTCTTCAATATCTTGAAAAGTAATTTTATCAAGATCTTCAAGTGTTATTCCATTATTTTTAAGTGATGGATTACTATTTTTAAGGAAATTAAAAAAAACATGTAAATCATAGCAATATGCGAGTCTTGTTTTAGAAGTAGTTCTAGGCTCTATACTTCTAAAAAAATCTTTACAAAAAGAAGGGAGAGTGTTTAACTGCTCCCTAATCTTCAAAGTATTTTCTTTTTCTTTTTCATCATAATAATTCATTGTGATTATTTTATAGCGCTCGTGAAACTTGCGCTTACATATTACTAGTAGGGGCGAGCTATGCGAGCCCAATATTGCTGTCTAGATATTGCATACAAGCATTGAATAAAGATTTTTTCGCCCCCTTATTCTCATTATCAAGTCTATGCATCAATTCTTTTACATATTCCCTTTTTGTATTCCCATCAGCAGGACATTTAGATTTTAAAACTGGCAAAGGATATTTATTTGCAAAACCTTTTGTATCACATTCATCTATAAATAATATAGGACGAATGGCAGTGACTTGAGTTCTATCAAGATATGATTTTGGCTTAAACGTATTAATTCTACCTTCATAAATAAGTGACATAAGCATAGTTTCAATTAAATCGTCCTTATTATGGCCAAGAGCGATTTTATTGCATCCAATACTTTTAATATAAGGATTTATAGCCCCTTTACGCATTTTAGAGCATAGGGCGCAAGGATTTGATTCATTTCGTATATCAAACACGATTTCAGCGATATTTGTCTTGATAACATGGAACTCTAGACCTTCCTTATCAAAAAACGCTTTTAAACCGTCAAAATCCATATTTTTGAAACCAGGGTCGACTGAAACTACCTTTACATCAAAATGGAGTGGATAAAAGCGTTTTAGAGCGTTTAGAGCGACTGCTAAAGTCAAAGAATCCTTGCCACCAGAGCAAGAAACAGCTATTACATCATTATTATCAATTAAATGGTATTTATCAATGCATTTTCTTGTTAAAGAAAGGATTTGCTGTAATTCCATATATTTTCACCATATTTATTCGTTAAACTATTGTTTTGCGAATAGTTATATATTACCATTTTCGGACTTATTTGTCAAGTATATATATTATTCTGCTATTTTCTTTATCAATACTTTTCTCTAATATCTTTGAATTAATTATTTTATCTGATATATCTTCAGTATTTGTAAACTCATAATTAAAATCTTGTAAATTGCTGTAGATTATAGTTATGTTATTATTATTTACTCTAACTCTAATGCTTATGTCTTTGTTGTCAAGTTGATTCTTGAAAATTTCGTTTATTGTTAATTCTTCTATTATAAGATACAAATCATATAAATTGCCAACTCTCATATTTTGTTCTGAAAGATATTTAGCCAAATCACTGAATAACATGTACAAATCAAACTTGTTTCTATTTATAGTCTTTTCAAATGATGTTGATTTAAAAATAAATTCTTGGGTTTTAATTTTCTGAGGGTTATTAAATATCTCATCTGGTGTACCCTCTTCATAAATTATGCCTTCGTCAAGATAAAATATTCGATTTGAAACTTTTCTGGCGAATGATAATTCATGTGTGACAATCAACATTGTAAGCTGCTTTTTAGATAAATCCTTAATTATATTTGCAACTTCATCTACCATAGTTGGATCAAGTGCTGATGTCGGCTCGTCAAATAACAATACTTCAGGATCTGTAGCGATAGCCCTCATAATTGCTACTCTCTGCTTTTGGCCGCCAGATAATTCATGAGGATAACATTTTTCTTTATCTCTTAGTGAGAATCTATCTAGTAATTCGATTGCATTTTTATATGCAGTTGCCTTATCTTTTTTATATAAACTAACAGGCGCTACCATTATATTGTCTATTACATTTAAATTATTAAATAAATTAAATGATTGAAATATCATTCCTATCTTTTGTCTTAAATAATGAATGCTATATTTAGGATCATAGATGTTTTCGCCATGATAAATAATCTCTCCAGATGTTGCATCGTTTAATCTATTGATACATCTTAAAAGAGTTGACTTACCAGTACCACTCGGACCAATTAAAGATATAACATCTCCTTTGTTGATAACTGCATTAATATCCAACAGAGGTGTTATGTTTAAATATTCTTTTTTTAAATGTTTGATTTCAATCATATATACAATTTTAAATTAATTGTTATTTTTATTAATCCAGTTATACTTTAGTAAAACTTTATTTAATACTAAAGCAACTAAAAAAGAAAACATATAATATACTAGTGCAACGGACAAAATTGGAATAAATGGCTCAAACGTCCTACTACGTACAATATCGCTCATCTTAGTAAGATCTTGCACTGCAATATATCCTACTATTGAGGTTGATTTGATTAATGAAATTACTTCACCCTTATAAACTGGAATTATTTGTATTAAACTTTGTTTAAAAATAAATTTAATAAATGTAGTCCAGTATCCAAAACCAAGTGCATATGCTGCTTCCCACTGTCCTATGTCCACTGCCTTTATAGCTGTTATCATAGTTTCTGATACATAAGCAGAAAAGTTTAATGAAAATGCAAGTATAGCAATATACTCTCCTTTTAATGAAGTTGAATTAAAGATTATGTAATAGAATAAGAGCAATATAACTAATATTGGTACTCCTTCAAGTATAGAAACATATATATCACAAAATTTATTTATTAAATTACTATTTGTAAGTCTAAGCAAACAAATTGCAAACGACAAAATAGTTCCAAGCAATATTGAGAAGATAGACATAAAAATTGTTGATTTTAATCCATCAATAAATAATTTATATCTATCTTCTTGTATGAAAGTTTTTCTAAAAGAATCTTTAATCTTTTGAGCTAAACTTATATTGTTATTATCTGATTTATCAAATTTAGCGTATAGACACATTTTATTTTTTCTTAATGGTTCAGAAAAATCTACGCTCTTCTTTCGCTCTTCTGTAATTGCATTTCCTCCACCACCTATATCATATTTACCAGATTTTATACCGACTAACATTCCACTATAGTCTATTGGTCTTACATCGAGTCCATAATGATATTCTTCACAAAATTTATATACTACTTCAACATCAAAACCTACAACTTGATTATTATATATATAGGTATATGGCGGATAAGTTGCATCAATTGCATAAATTAATGTGCCATTTGAATTATCAAGCTTATCAAAATCAAATAATAATATTTCATTATCATGATTAAACCATCTATTATCAATTTTAGCTAATGTCCCATCTGACTTTATTCTCTCAATATATTCATTAAATAAAGGCAAAACTTTTTTATTGATTTCATTTCTTGCGAAAAAAATACCAGTAAACTTCTCGTCTAATGGCTCTCCTACAAATTCCAGTCTATTTTCACCGCTATTTAGATTGTAATCTTTAATTGCAAATTCAAGGGCCATTCCGTATTTTGCATTACCCATATCTACAGCATATAGAGCATCACTATTTAAATTATAGGTTTGTATGGTTGCTTCTGGAAATAACTCGTGAGCCACATTTTCAGCATTTGACCCAGTCAATACTGCTATAGTAGAGTGTTTTGCATCTTCTATTGATTTAATTTGACTTGTATTATTTTTCTTTTTAAATACAAAAAAATATAGACATAATATAGTAATAATAAATATTATTATCAATATAAATATAATGTCAATATTTAATCCTTTTTTATTTTTTGACGAAAATGACATATTTATTTATTTATTTATCATTATCCTTCCTCTCTCTAACAATAAACTTTATACTTGTTCCTGAAAAAGAAAAAGATTCTCTAAACTTATTTTCAAGATATCTCAAATAAGAAAAATGAATCAATTCTTGGTCGTTAACAAACAATACAAAAGTCGGAGGACACACATCAGTTTGTGTTACATAGTAAATCTTTAAACGTTTACCTTTATCTTGTGGAGTGTCGTGTAAAGATATGGCATTAATTAAAACCTCATTTAGAACTCCAGTCTGTATACGTAAGAGTTGATTTTCTCTGATTAAATCAATTTTATTGTATAATTCTTCAACTCTCTTTCCTGTTTTTGCTGAAATAAAAACTAATTCAGCATATGGCATATATGAAAACTCTTCACTTACTTTTCTGGTAAATTCATATATTGTTTTGTCATCTTTATCGACAATGTCCCACTTGTTTACTGCAATAATAACACCTTTTCCTTTTTCGTGTGCAAGTCCTGCTATTGCAGCATCACCTTTAGTTATTCCTTCTGCACCATCAATCATAACTATAACAATATCACATCTGTCAATAGCAATTTCAGACCTTATATAACTATAAATTTCAATTTCATCTTTAATAATAGATTTTTTTCTAAGTCCGGCAGTATCAATAAAAATATATTTGTTGTTATTTTTTATGACCTCAGTATCTATAGCATCACGAGTAGTTCCGGCTATATCTGATACTATAACTCTCTCTTCTCCTAACAACTTGTTTACAAGCGAGCTCTTGCCCGCATTAGGTTTTCCAATTATTGCTACTTTGGTTGTAGATAAATCATCAGTATTTAATTCTTTATCATCAAAAAATGACACTACCTTATCAAGCATGTCTCCGACACCTGATTTATTTGCCGAAGATACAGGATATACATTTTCAAATCCAAGTTCATAAAATTCATATGTATCTTGTTCCTGCTTTTTAAAATCATCAACTTTATTAATACATAAGATAATTGGCTTATTAGTTTTTCTAAGAATAGTTGCCACATCTTTATCTAAATCAGTAAGTCCATCTTTACAATTTACAACAAAGATAACTACATTTGCAAGGTCAATGGCAAGATTTACTTGTTCTCTCATATAATCAAACATCTTGTCATTTGTCTTTAACTCAATACCACCAGTATCAATTAATTTAAAGCTAAAATTAAGCCAGTTACAGTCTGCGTAAATTCTATCGCGAGTAACACCTGGCTTATCTGATACTATTGAAATTTTGCTATCTGCAATGTAGTTAAATAATGTACTTTTACCTACATTAGGTCTACCTACAATTGCCACCACATTTTCTTTCATAACTATTTAATGGAGCTGAGGGGAATCGAACCCCAACACCCTATCAATAATTATAAGTGTTATAAGCCGATGAAATCGATAAACTCATAACACTTACAAAAAACATTATATCATTTTATCAAAAATTATACAAGTAAAGGTAAATGATAAAATGAAAATATCAAAAGTAAATAATAAATATATAATCCGTAAAATGATAAACTATAAATCAATAAGATTAAGTTTTGACACTAAACCAACAAAGCAAGATATAAAAAAAGCACTCACTAACTACTTGCAAAATGGAACTGCTGCACCTACTACCACCGACCACTTGCAGCAGCAACTAACAATGACACTATTAAAAACCATACAAGACTACATAACAATTAAAAATAACATACTAAGCCCTAGCACAATAAAAGATTATTACAAGACTATCAACATACTAAAAAGATACAACCCCCAACTGCTGCAACTTGATATAAATAATATAACAAATGCAACGATACAACATTTTATAAATCAATATGCTATAAATCATACACCTAAAACTTGCACTAACATTTTATCAAACATAATAACACCGATACTATTTTTTAACACTGATAAACATTTTAAGATAAAGACACCACAAAAAATAAAGCATAGTGTATATATACCACCTAAGCAAGATATAGAACTATTAAAAAATTATTTTGCAACTACTGATAAAGATTATGAGAGTATTTTTTTACTAAGTCTATACGGACTAAGACAAAGTGAGATACAAGCACTAACTATAAATGACCTTAACACCGATACAAACACACTAACAATAAATAAAGCAAAAGTGAAAGGCTATAAAAATATTTATTATATTAAGACCACTAAGACCATAGAGAGCAACCGACAAATTATTATAACCGACTACTTAAAAAATCTTATACTGCATCAAAAAAGTATAACTCTAAAAAATTATAATATGTTTTATAAGCACTTGAAACTTGCAACCCAAAAATTAAATATAAAATATTTTAACCCCCATAAATTAAGGCACTACTTCGCAAGTGAAATGCACCGGCTCAACATACCAAGTAAATATATAATGGCAATAGGTGGATGGGCTACCGATAATGTATTAAAAAATGTTTATACTCACACAATAGAAACTGAAACAAAAATTATAAATAATAAAATAAATCAATTATTATTTTGAAAGGTGGAACAAATAAAGATGAAATCAATAAACAATAACTTAACACTTATAATCAAAGATAACATAATAAAAACTTTATACACTAACAACTATACACCCTATCAATTAAAACTGATACTAAGAATTATAAACTTAATAATTTTATCAAATGTGAAAGGAGCAACCGACAATGAAAAGTAAAAAAATGACAATTAAGGAATTAAGGCAACACTTAGAACTAACACAAAAAGATTTTGCTAAAATGCTAAACATAACACAAGTAAATTATAGCAATATTGAAAATGGCAAAAACAAACCATCACTAACAACTTATCAAAAAATCAAAGGCATAATGGAAAAACAAAAACTTGATATTGATGACTTAATATTTTAACACTTGCAGCAACAAGACAAAATCTATTTTTAAGGAGCAAAGGAACAATGGAAAAAGTAAAAGGAATAACACACCCTAACCAATTAAAAAAAGACAATCAATTTTTTATATCACAAGGAGAAGACAAAAACGACTACTACCCTAACATAACCGATGAAGAAAATGAAACCCTAAGAGCATTACTACAACATTTTTTAGATTGTGGATTTGTTCCAAAGCACTATTGGGACTTATTAAAATCATTACTTGATAAATCGCATTGTATTATAATATGGCAAGCACAAACAATAACCCCTTACTTTATGGAACTTGAAACCGACTACAACACAATGAAACATAATAACAATTTTATTTTTGCTTAACTGCTGCAACTGATAAAATGAAAGGAGCAACCAACAATGGACTTAATAAAAAAATTAAAAAATGCAAGTGATAAAAATCTAAATGATATAGATTTTACAAGTAAAGATTTTTTGGACTTTATAAAAAATGCTAAAACTATAAACCTATATACTGATGGCAAAAATGGACTAAGTGAGTTTATACAAAAGTTTATTGACAATGACACCCTTAACAAATCAATTAAAATAGATTTTGACACAATAGGTAAAATGTTTATGGCATTGATACTTTATAAACTCGCACCAAGCAACTACTACGATAAAGAAAATAGAAAACTACTAAAACTATCAAAAGACCAATGGGAGCAAGTCCAAGAACTTATAAACATATACAACCTAACAATGATATACCCATACAAGCAACGATTAAATGGCTTGAAAGGTGGAGCACCTAAAAAAAATAACAATGCTAAAAAGGGAACTGCTGCAACTAATGTAAACGACCTACCAACACTTACTGACTATGACACAAACACCAATTACGAATAAAAAAACCTTAATATTGCATAATTAAAAAACAACCCAAAACAACCCAAAACAACCCAAAACAACCCAAAACAACCCAAAACAAGCATAACTAATATATAATAACTAATATATAATAACTAATAGATAATATCTAATAGTTTATGTAAATAGTGTTTTGCTATCGCAAAAACACCCCACCCCATACCCTTATAAAATTATGAGTGATATTTTAAGAGAATTAAAAAAGAGTGCTGAAAGATACAACCAAGAACTTATAGCAATACCAACTGAAAAAGAGTTATATTTTTTAATTGCTAATACATACCTAACTAAGATTATTTTTAATGTGATTCTTTATGTCAAAAATAATTTTATGGACTATGCGATAGACTACACCGAGCAAATAACAAAGCAACTAAAAATAAAACTTGATAACGGCACTTATCACTTTACACTTGAAACACTATTAAAATATATTGATAAATCTATTAAGTGCGATTTTTTAGATACTGACCTAAATATTTTTGATATAGCAAGTGATAAATATATAGGACTTAACAACCTAACCTATAATGACTTAATGCAACAGCCGATAAAATATTTTGATAATGTGCTATGCTCTGATGGACTAATGGAACACACACCCAATAAGACCATAAAAAAATATATCAAAGAGTTTATGCAAAAGCCTTTTTTGACTGCTGCAACTGATACACCGATAAACCAAGTAAAATATTTTACAATTTTTGAAAAAATGCTTGACTAAAAAACGCTCTAAATCAATTTTAAGGGCATTTTATTTTTAAGGTGGTATAATACCACTACCACACATCAAAAAATTGAAAATAGACCCCTTACAATGCAATATAGAGTAAATTAAAATGACACCTAACCCCTATTTTTTAGACTTGATAAAAAATAAGTGTTATAAAATAAATGTTTTTGTGAAAATGATAATTTTAAGCACTGAAACCATACAAAAATACTTTTTATCAATTACTTTATTTTATTCTTATATGCCTACTTATTAAGTAGTTATATCAAAATAATAAGAGTTTTAACAAAAATTTTGTTATTTTTTGCTAACCCCTAATAAATCAACCACGATTAAGGACCAAAGGGGGAACTATGGCAAATAATGACCGACACTATGCAATATGTCCTGTATGCTCTCAAAGATTTTACATACAAGACAAAAAAAGATATATGCTTAGTAAATGGCAAAAAGTAAAAAATGGAAATGCTAAAAAGTTTTTTTGCTCTATTAAATGCTACAACTCAAAAATCACTTGACAGGTATAAATCAAAAATTACTGTTTAAGAACTTATCACAAACACCGAGAACTAAAAAAGGGGGATACCCCCCTAAGCAACAACTAATGATATAATAATATGTGATAGAGTTTTTAACTCTCATACACCTTAAACAAAATTAAGACAAAATATTTTTTTAACACTTGCAGCAGTTTTTGACACTACAAAAAAAATTACAAAAAATATTAAATCATACTTGAAACATTATAAAAATAATGATATAATGCAAACGATATAAACAAAAAAGCAACCCCTAATGAATCAACCACGATTAAAAGAAATTGCTTTTTGTTTTTAGACAAAATCTATTTTTTTTGATAATGGAGTTGAGGGGAATCGAACCCCTTTCCAGAAAACAATCCGCTCTCCTTCTACTATCATAGTTTATTGATCGAATTTCGATTGATATAAGTTCAATAAACAAATCTTATATCTCTCTATCCTCTTATACGTATGAAGCATCGAGGCTCTACTTCACCGTTTCCTGTATAATTGACGCCTACTCTCTATCTACAAGTGAATAGAGGTAAACGAAGCAGACTAGGCTGCTAATGCGTAACTTCTGTTATCGCTTATTTTTTGTTGCTGCGTAACGTGCGATGCCCCCGGATAGCTTCTAAAGGTTCATGTTCCCTGTCGAAACCTTGACAACCCCTTATATAATATATTTTATCATATTTAAGTCATCTTTTGTAGTAATCTTAAAGTTTAATTTGCTACTATCAAGTACATAGGTTTTTTTATTTGAATACAATTCAATTATTTGCAAATCATCAGTGATTTTAACTAATTTTTTTGATTTTAAAAACTTATGATAACTATCAAATAACAATTTAAAATTAAATCCCTGTGGTGTTGAAATTAAATAAAAATCATCCCTGTCTACACTCTTTGATACTAGTTTTACATTTTTATCAATATTTTTGATAAGCTTTATGCTATCAGATAGTTTATATGCCAATGAAATGGCACTATATTTATTTAAATATAGCATTAGCTTCTTAATATCTTTAATATCAACATTTGGTCTTGCAGAATCGTGAATAAGTACTTTATCTTTAGTTGAAACATTACAATATTCATTTAAATAACATAGTGCATTGAATACTGAATTATATCTTTCTTTTCCACCAAATACAAAAGCCAATCTCCCAGCATATATTTCTCTATTATAATTTTTTAATAATTTCTTAAATATAATTTCATTTGATTTATCATTATTAATAACAACAATAATTTTTTTTATATTTTTAATTTTAAAAAACTTATCAATAGAATAAAATAATACTGGTTTATTCCGTATTTTGATGAACTGTTTCTTTTCTTTAGTTTTCATACGGCTGCCTTGACCTGCAGCTAATATAATACCATATGTCATATTCACCTATTTATCAGTAAATTCGAGATTTGCATCAGCATTTAAATCCAACTTACTTCTTTTATCATTTATAAATTCATAATATCCTGCACTTGCTATCATAGCAGCATTATCAGTACAGTAAATATTCTCTGGGTAAAAAAACTTTATATTATTTTTATCACATTCATTTTTTAAGGCAGTTTTAATTGCAGTATTTGCACTGACTCCACCACAAATAGCAACTTTATCAATATTTAGTTCTTTGGATAATGATATAGTTCTATTTACTAATGAATCAATTATTGAGTTTTGAAATTCAAGGGAAATATCTGAAATAGTTTGATTGTCAATTGATTCATTATTTTTTTGCTTAATATTGTGAATAACATTAATAACATGTGACTTAAGACCTGAATATGTAAAATCATAAATAGAGCCCCTAACCTCTCCTCTTGGAAATGAAAATTTATTTTGAGTTCCGTTTAGTGCTGCCTTTTCAAGCTTTGGTCCGCCAGGATATTCAAATCCAAGAACTCTAGCAATTTTATCATAGGCTTCTCCGCATGCATCATCATGAGTTTTGCCATAAATTTTAAAACTATTATAACTCTCTACTTTAACTAAATTAGTGTGTCCACCAGATACAATTAATGAAATAAAAGGTGGTTCTAAATCACTATTTGATATATAATTTGATGCAATATGACCTTCAATATGATTTATACCAATAAAAGGTATATTTGATGCAATTGATAATCCTTTTGCAAATGACAATCCAACCAAAAGTGAGCCAACTAATCCTGGGCCATATGTTACAGCAATTGCACTTATATCTTCTATACTAAGTTTAGCCTGTTTTAATGATTCTTTATATATAATATCTATATTTTCTATATGCTTTCTTGAAGCAATCTCAGGTACTACTCCACCATATAATTTATGAATATCAATTTGAGAACTAATAACATTTGATAAAACATCTCTTCCGTTTTTAACAACAGAAACACTAGTCTCATCACAACTAGACTCAATGCCAAGTATATAAATGTCATCTTTAATCTTCAAAATTTAGCACCTTCTTCTCGCCATCTTTACAGATTTTAATATTTTCAAATTTCTCTTTTAAACTTTTTTCATAAATCTTTGGTTTTACTTCAGATGGAGAATAGTGAGTTAACCACATTTCTTTCGGATTGGTTTTTATAGCAATTTCGCAAGCTTCATCCATAGTCATATGTAAATATTTTTTAGCATTATTTTCTTTTGAATCATCACCATACATTCCTTCACAAATAAACAAGTCAGAATTATTTGCAAATTTATAAATATTTTCACAAGGTCTTGTGTCAGTCAAATATGTAATTTTTAGACCTTTTCTATCATCGCCCATAACCATATCGGGAGTATATGTCAATCCATTCTCCTTGTCTACGCAAGTTTCACCATGTTGGAGCTTATTCCAAAATCTTAGTGGAACATTATTGCTTTTTGCCTTATCTACAAGAAATTGAGGCAGTCTATCATTGAAAATATTATATCCTATACAATTCAATTTGTGTTTTAATTTAAAATACTGAATTCTATATGGCATTAAATCAAAAAAACCATCATTATCATCAAGTTCAATGAATTTAATATCAAAAGGCAACTCGTTAGCTATAACTCTAAGACAATTAACTACTTTTTCAACACCTTTTGGACCAGCAATAGTTACAGGCTCAACTCTATCACTGTTTTTCATTTCAAGTAACAAACCCGGGAGTCCTGAAATGTGATCTGCATGAAAGTGTGTAAATAAAATATAATCAATGGGTTTTGTAGTTAATTCAGCTTTTTTAATTGCCAGTTGAGTCGCTTCTCCACAATCAATAAGTAGGCTAGAGCCATCACATCTTACCATTAAACTTGTTAAATATCTATTTAAAAGTGGCATCATACCACCTGTGCCAAGTAAGCAAATATCAAGCACTATAATCTCCTTTCAAATATAAGAGCATCATCATTTGGATTCTTATAATAATTATTTCTTACACTAATTTTTGCAAATCCATTCTTAATATAAAATTCTATCGCAGAATCATTTTTTGATCTAACCTCGACCATTAATTTTTTAGAATTATATCTTTTTGAAATGTCAATTACTTTATTTAAGAGCATAGTAGCATACCCTTTTCTTTTGTCTCCATCTCTTATAAAAATTTTATAAATATCTGTAAAATCCTCACTTACGTGAAAAATTATATATCCAATTAACTCATCATCAGATGATATTTCAAATATATTATCATTATTCTTTAATAAATAGTTATCTTCAAGCATTTTCTCCAAAGTATCAAGTGAATATGCTTCATTATGAAAATGAGTGTTTTCAAACTCACTAATTAATATTATATGTTCTTTTTTTGCAAAATTAACATTTATCATTTCTTTCTCTTTCAGCTTTTGAACTCAATAAATAATTAATATTTGGAATTTGATATTTTTCTCCATTTACAAAAGCTAGTGATGAAGCTTTAAGTGATGAATATTTTTTAAATATATTATATTTAATTTTCAATTCTTTATTAAAAACATTTTTATAATTTATAGCTCCACTTCCAACTAATGAAAAACAAATATTTTTTGATTTAAAATTTTTATTTAGCTCATTACATAAATCGCGAATATTTATTATAAAATCATTACATATTTTTTTTGGTCCTTTGCTAAAATATAGCGCTAAATATACTCTGTCATTTTTCGCATCAATCATGCTGATAATTATATCGTTTTTATCATGTACATTATAGGACAAACTGTCGAGTGTATCTATATATTCAATATTTGTGTTATACATTTCCGATAAACCAATTGCCGCTGCTACCCCAATCCTAATTCCTGTAAATGAACCAGGACCGTTTGATACTTTTATAGTATCTATATCTTTCATATCAAGTTTACATTTTTTGAGTGCATTAAAAATATTATCAAATAGTGTTATTGAATGATTGAAACCATTATTGATATTATTTTCAAAGGATATACAATTGTCTTCAATAATAGAAATACCACAAATTTCACTTGTAGTTTCAATTGTTAGTATTCTTTTTGAATTGTTACTTTTCTTCATAAACTATTAATCTTTCATCTTCAACGAATTCTGAGTTATCATTCATAACTTTTTTTATTGTAATTGTTTTATGGTGATTAGGAAGTAAATCATAAGCAATTTCAGGCCATTCTATTAAAACTATTGAGTTGTCTTCATATAGATAGTCTAAGAAACCGATATTTTCAAGTTCTTGTATGTTTTTAATTCTATATAAGTCAAAATGATGAAGTTTTCTTATTTTTTTATTGTTCAAATCATAACTCTTAAGTATTGTAAATGTCGGTGAAGATATATTGTCATTAACATTAAAAAAATTGCCTATAGCTTTAGCAATAACTGTTTTCCCGACTCCCAAATCACCTTTTAAGCAATATATATCTTTTGCTTTTGCATTTTTAGCTATGTTTTTGGCAATTTTTTCTGTATCAAGTATACTTTTAGAAACATATGATTTGCTAACTATTTTTTTCTTTTTGTTTTTCTCTTGCATTCTTAATTCTTTCACTTACAAAATTATAAAACTCATCTCTATTATTATCAAAAACTCTATTTGGAATAATCTGGCCGTGAATCGAATCATACATTATTACTATCATATTTTTGTATTTGATAAAATTATATACATTCTCGTATAACACTTCGCTCTTCTCTTTATCAGAGTATACTATGATTTTATTATCATCAAATTCAAGTGTTACAGATAAATCTTTAATCCTTTTGGCATGTGCTCCAGATTTTATATATAAAAGTACGGGTTGAATTACCGGAAATAAAACGCAACAAAATATTAGCAGTATTTTTTTTATATCTGATAATTCAAAAAAGCTGCGATTAAATATAGTATACAACGTTATAATAATTGCAGCAAATGTGAAAATTATATCAAAGAAAAAAGTTTTTGAGTGTTTAACAAAATTTAGCGAAGATTTGAATAGGTCATCTTGAGTTATTTGTATAGTGAATTTATACATAGATTAATCCTTTTCTATTTTTTTAAATTGAACTTCTTTTATATATTTAACTTTTTTAATTTCATCAACTAATTTTTCTATGCTGCAAGTATTATTTGTCATAATTACATTTACAGATATTTTTGTATTTCCTTTGATTGGATTATTTTGATTGATAGTTAAAATGTTAAATTTATTCTTAGAAATTGCTTCTGTAATTTTAGATAACACACCAACTTTATCTATGTTTAAAATATCAATTTTATAGGTGCTATTCTCTGAATTATTGTCATAGTAGAATATTTCATTACAGTACTTATAATAAGTTGTCCTAGATATTCCTATCTGCTTTGTTGCATTTGAAATTGAAAAGTTCTTAGTTTCAATTAAATCTTTAGTCTTTAATACTAAATCTAAAACTTTAGGTAAAGCTTTTCCAGATATAATATATAGTTTATTTTTACGCTTACTATTAATCATTATTTACAACTTTTCTATCTGGACAGCCAAGTTTTAACCATCTAAGATATGCATTAATGAATTTTTCTATTTTGCCATCAAATACAGCGTCAGGATTACCAGATTCCTCTCCGGTTCTTAAGTCTTTAACCATTTTATAAGGCTGCAATACATAAGATCTTATTTGAGAACCAAATGCATTATCTTTAACTTCGCCTCTAATGTCAGAAAGTTTTTCTGCTTGTTCTTTTTGCTTTAAAATGAAAAGTTTTGCCTTTAGCATTTGAAGAGCACGATTTTTATTTAAAAGTTGTGATCTCTCTTCTTGACAAGCTACTACGATATTTGTTGGCAAATGAGTTATCCTAACGGCAGAAGAAGTTTTATTTACATGCTGTCCACCAGCCCCACTAGCTCTATAATAATCATATTTTAAGTCATCTTCGTTAATTTCAATATTTATATCATCTTTTATATCAGGCATTACATCAAGGCTTACAAATGATGTTTGCCTCTTGTTTTGTGCATTGAAAGGCGAAAGTCTTACCAATCTATGCACACCCATTTCAGACTTAAGATAACCATAAGCATATTGACCTTTTAATACAAAAGATACTGACTTAATTCCTGCACCATCACCATCTAAATAATCTAAAACAGATAGTTCAAATGAGTGATTTATAGCATACTTAGAATACATTCTAAATAGCATTTGACAAAAATCGCAACTTTCAGTTCCGCCACTTCCCGCATTAAGTTTCAAAATAGCATCAAGCTTATCATATTCTCCAGAAAGTAATAGTGATATCCTAGTATCCTCTAAATTCAATGAAAAAGATTGATATTGATTTATGATTTCCTTTGCAAGTTTTTTATCATTTTCTATATTTGCAAGTTCGATTAATTCCAACAAATCATTGTATGTAGTTTTAAGTTTATTATAAGTGTCAATGGAATCATTTATATCTTTTAATTCTTTTGATATAGCATTTGCTTTTTTTACATCATCCCAGAATTCATTATTTTCCATCAACTTATTAATTTCTTCAATACGAGAATTTTTCTTTTTTATATCAAGTGAATTATAAATTTCAGTTAATGCACTCTCTTTGTCTAATAATTCAGTTTTTAAATTGTCAAGTTCTAACATTATGCGTTCTTACCATGGCAATTCTTATATTTCTTACCACTGCCACAAGGACATGGGTCATTTGGATATACTTTTTTAACAGTATTAACCTTTGGTCCTCTTACTACTTCATCAGATCTATTAGTTCCAACTGGTTTAGCGACTTCTTTCCTTTCAACTTTTTCTGCAACTTTAAGATGATGCAATATTTTGACAGTATCTTCTTTTATAGCTGCAACTAAAGCATCAAACATTTCATAAGCTGCAATTTTGTATTCAACTAGTGGATCTTTTTGTCCGAAGGCTTGTAAGTTTATACCTTGTCTTAATACATCCATATCGTCAATATGGTTCATCCACTTAGTATCTATTACTCTAAGGAGAACTACTCTTTCTACTTCACGTGCTTGCTCAGAATCAGGAAATAACTCTTTTTCTCTATCACTATATAATGACAAAGCACTAGTATTTAATTCTTCAATTAATTCATCTAAGCTTTTAGTAGCAAGTGAATCAATATTTAAATTATTTAAAGGAATAATTTGAACTAAATTATCAAGTATTGTTAAAAGTTTTTCTTTATTAAACGGATTAGAGTAATTGACATTAACGATGTTCGTTATAACATCTTTAATCATCTTTACAATTAATCCGTGTAAGTTCTCACCATTTAATACTTTGTTTCTTTCTTCGTATATAACTTCTCTCTGCTCGTTATTGATATCGTCATACTTTAATAAATTTTCTCTTTTTCCGAAGTTATTATTTTCAATTCTCTTTTGAGCCTTCTCTATTGCATTTGTTAGCATTCTATGCTCTATTTGTTCGCCATCTGCAACGCCAATTGAATTGAACAAATTAATAAGATTCTCAGAACCAAATAATCTCATAAGGTCATCTTCAAGTGAAATATAAAATCTTGATTCACCAGGATCACCTTGACGACCACTTCTACCTCTTAACTGATTATCAATTCTTCTTGACTCATGTCTCTCAGTACCAATAATCTTAAGTCCACCTAATTGTTTAGTTTCATCAGTTAATTTAATATCAGTACCACGACCAGCCATATTTGTTGCTATAGTAACCATACCTTTAAGACCAGCATCAGCAACAATTTGCGCTTCTCTCTCGTGCTGTTTTGCATTTAATACATTGTGCGGGATTCCTATTCTTTTAAGTGCATCTGACAACATCTCAGATGTATCTATATTTATAGTACCGACTAAAACAGGTTGCCCCTTCTTATATGTTTCTGCTATCTCGTTAATTACAGCATTGAATTTTTCTCTTTTTGTTTTATATACTGCATCATTATGATCAATTCTCTTTACAGGCACATTTGTAGGAATAACAATTACATCCATTCCATAAATAGTTCTAAATTCTTTTTCTTCAGTTTGCGCAGTACCAGTCATGCCAGCTTTTTTATGAAATTTATTGAAAAAGTTTTGGAATGTTATAGTTGCTAATGTCTTAGACTCTCTTTTAATCTTTACATGCTCTTTCGCTTCAATTGCCTGATGCAAACCATCACTATACCTTCTTCCAGGCATAAGTCTTCCAGTAAATTCATCAACAATTATTATTTCATTATCTTTTACAATGTAATCTTTATCTCTGTGCATTAAATTATGGGCTCTTAAAGCTAAAATTACATTATGTTGAATGTCAATATTATTTGGGCTAGATAAATTATCTATATTAAAAAATTTCTCAACTTTTCTTACACCTTGCTCAGTCAATACAACTTGCTTATCTTTTTCATTTACAATATAGTCTCCATCTTCTTCTTGAGTTTCGCCCATTATAATATCTAATTTGTTGAGCTCTGGTCTAAATGTACCTTTAATTAACTGTTTTGATAATATATCGCAGGCATCATAAAGTTTTGTAGACTTATCAGACTGTCCTGAAATTATAAGTGGTGTTCTAGCCTCATCAATGAGTACTGAGTCCACTTCGTCAATTATACAATAATGTAAACCTCTAAGAACTTGTTGATTTTTATATATTGCCATATTATCTCTTAAATAATCAAATCCAAGCTCATTATTTGTAACATAAGTAATATCAGCATTATATGCATTTTGACGTGCACTGGCATCCATTTCGTTTAGTACAACTTCACAAGTTTGACCTAAGAATCTATGTATTGCTCCCATCCATTCACAGTCTCTTTTCGCAAGATACTCATTGACTGTTACTATGCATACACCTTTTCCAAGTAAAGACATGAGATAAGCTGGGCAAGTTGAAACCAAAGTTTTACCTTCTCCAGTTTTCATTTCAGCAATTCTACCTTGATATAAAATGATTCCGCCAATAAGTTGAACTTCATAATGTTCAAGTCCAGTAACTCTTCTACTGGCTTCTCTTACAGTTGCAAATGCCTCTGGTAAGATATCATCAAGAGTTTCACCATTTTTAAGTCTATTTTTAAACTCATTAGTTTTATTTTTTAAAGCATCATCAGAAAGAGCCATATATTCATCTCTATATGACATAATTTTCTTCACTTGTGGCATTACAAGTTTTACTTCACGTTCTGAATGCGTGCCAAATATTTTATCGATAATACTACTCATTAATCTCCAAATACCTTCTTATAATCTTTAATGAATTTTTCAATTCCTTGATCAGTTAGTGGATGCTTTATCATTTGCATTATAACCTTATATGGTATAGTTGCTATGTCTGCACCAGCCTTTGCACATTCAACTACATGCATTGGGTGTCTAATAGATGCTGCTATTATCTCGGTAGTTATATCATAATTTGTAAATACATCCACTATATCATATATAAGTTGAATTCCATCTTCAGAAATGTCATCAAGTCTTCCAACAAATGGAGAAACAAATGTAGCACCAGCTTTAGCAGCAAGCAATGCTTGATTAACAGAAAATACAAGTGTAACGTTTGTCTTAATCCCTAATTTAGTTAATTCTTTTACAGCAATCAATCCATCTTTAGTCATAGGAATTTTTACAACCATATTTTTATGTAATTTAGCAATTTGCTTTCCTTCTTCTACCATATCATGCCAATCAGTTGTAGTAGCTTTAATTTCACCACTAATTGGACCATCTACAAGAGAACAAATTTCACCAATTACATCTTCTAGTTTTTTTCCTTCTTTTGCTATAAGAGAAGGATTGGTTGTCACACCATCAATAATTCCAAGTGTAGATGCATCTCTAATTTCATCAATGTTGGCTGTGTCAATAAAAATTTTCATAATTTCCTCCTTATTTATTTCCCAATACATTTCTAATTGAATGAGGTGTTCTATAATCCCAATTACTTATCTTAATACCTGCTTTTGTACTAGCAGCATGAACAACTTGGTTATTTCCAATGTATATTGCAACGTGATCAACAACTCCATTGCTATTTGCATAGAATATAAGGTCACCGACTTTCTTATTTCCTGAACTTACTGCAACTCCTGATTTAGCTTGTTCTTTTGAAACTCTAGGTAGAGTTACACCATATAATTTGAATATTTGTTGAACAAAGCCTGAGCAATCAACACCAGCTCCAAGTGTATTGCCACCCCATACATAAGAGCCTCCAATATATTTAAGAGCAGTATTTTTAATATTTGTTCTAAGCGTTGTAGGACCCTTTGTTGCAGGATGAAACTCAATTGCTTGGTCAAGAGCATATCTAACTTCTACATAATTATTTGTAGTTGAAATATAACCTTTATCAGAATCTTCATCAATTTCAATTTCAACCCAACCATCTAATTGATTTGTAACTATATATGTCTCTTCTCTTCTAATAGTTGTCCATTGTTTGTACTTAGTTCCTGGTCCAGATCTTACTTTTAATGCTGCAATCTTAATTATGGCTCTTAAATCTGCATACTGCAATGCTAGATCTTCAGCTCTTTTTCCGGTAGCAAGATACTGTTTACTAACATAGCCAGTAACTTTACCAGATTTTATTTTATAGAAGCTACCGCTTTCTCCAAGTATTTCACATCCAGCTTTACCAGGAAGCTTACCAATGATTGTTCCGTTTGATTTAGCAGTTTTTCTTATATTGATATAATCTCTTGCTGTTGATACACCAATATTATCATAGTAGTTTAATACATCTGACTTTAAATCTTGAGTTCTTGCTTCAGATAGACAAAATAATATATCTATATATTTTGAATCAGCACTTATATATGCAGACTGTACATTTTCAATATTGTCAGAATAAACTTTCGCCCAATTATTTTCAATACTAATTAATTTATATCTTTCGCCTTTATATGTTGTGCCGACAACATTATCAGAATTGGTATCTGGAGAAGATCGCATTCTTAACTTATCAACTAATACTATAGCTCTAACAGCGGCATTTTTCTTTGCTGACAAAATCGCTTGTTCACCAGTAGTAACAAATTGCTTAGCAACATATCCTGTCATCCCGCCTGATTTTACTTTACAATATGTGTCGTTATTTTTTAAGTCCCATTCAATTATATCTAGCGCATCGCCGTTATTCATTAAACCAATTATACTACGAGTATTATTTTCATTTGGTTCAGACCTAAAGTTAATATAACCATTACATTGTATTATACCAAGATTATTATATGAATTTATGACATTATCAATATTTGATGAATTGACCTTGATGATATAATCATCAATCATATCGTAATAGTACTCATCATCATGTTTATTGCCAATAGATATATGTGTAGTTTCTGAATTATTTTTGTCGGCACTATTCTTTTTAAATGAAGTAATTTTTTTAGCAAGATTAAAAAAAATAACTATAACAAATAATACTACTATAAAAAAAAGTATTTTTTTTATTTTAGAAAAAAGTAATATCCTCTTTTTGCGATTAGCTCTTTCTTCTAAATATTTTTTAAATGTATTTTCCATAAAATAGAATTAATTAAACTCTACCATTTCCAATATAGGAAACAACCAAACAATCTTTACCAGTATGCGCGCCAATAACTGTACCTATATCGGTAATTACATCCTCATCATATATTGCGTTAGGAAATTCATTCTTAATCTTTGATAAAAATAATTCTATATCACCTAAACAATCAGAATGTGCTAACATAATTTTTTCATTAGGGTTGATATTTTTTTTCATTGTGGCAATAATTTCATCCATAGCATTGTTGAAGCCTCTAGTCTTATTTATATTTTCTAATTTGCCATTAACATCGACATGTAATATAGGAACAATATTCAATATCTTACCAATTCCACCTGCTACTTTTGAAACTCTACCGCCTTTAATTAATTGGTCAAGATTTTTAACCATAAAAATAATATTTATATTATGTTTTAATTCTTCTGCATACTTATATGTATCTTCTAGATTATTACCTTGATTTTTAAATTCATAAAGTTTATCAAGTAACAATCCATAGCCGCATGTTGCAGTCAAAGAGTCAACTACAAATATTTTTGCATCCTTTTTTTGCTCTTCAACCATAGATTTTGCTATTAAAGCTGAATTCATAGCTCCAGAAATTCCAGAGTCCAACTCTATATGTAAAATATCGTATCCCTGGTCTATAAGCTTATTCCATAAATCTCTATATTGTTCTGGATCAGGTTGTGAAGTTTTTACTTCTTGAGTTTTAATTCTTTCATAAAATTCACTTACAGAATGTTCTTTAAAGAAATTATCATAATATTTGTTACCTTCTAAATAGTAATAAAAACTAACATAATACATATTATGTTTTCTTAAGAAATATGGGTTCATATCGCAAGTTGATGAACATGTTATGATAAAATCTTTCATTTATCCCTCTATCTTTTTAATATCTGCACCTAATTCTTTTAATTTATTTACAAAATCTTCATAGCCGCGCTCGACATATTCTATTTTATCAATTTCAGATTCGCCATTTGCAGCCAAACATGCTAATACTAATCCAGCACCAGCTCTCAAATCTGGAGCTGTAAGTTTTTTGCCTATAAGTTGTTTAACACCTTCTATAAATATAGTTGAATTATCTATTGTAATTTTTGCTCCCATTCTAATTACTTCATCAACATATTTAAATCTATTTTCAAAAATGGATTCTTCAATTTTACTTTTACCTGAAGCAAGAGAAAGTGTACAAGCAAATTGTGGTTGCATATCAGTAGGGAATCCTGGATAAGGCATAGTTTTAATAGTAGTTGGTAATATTTCATCTGATCCTATAACTCTTAGTGCTTCATCATAGGCGATAACTTGATTACCACAATCTAATAGTTTTGCTGAAATTGATTCTAAATGTTTAGGAATTATATTTTTTATCGTTATATCACCTTTAGTAATAGTAGCTAAGGCCATGTAAGTGCCAGCTTCAATTTGGTCTGGTATCACTGAATAATTAGTTCCATGAAGTTTTTTTACTCCTTTTATTCTTATGACATCAGTACCTGCACCTTTTATATTTGCGCCCATTGAGTTTAAAAAATTTGCAATGTCAACTACATGTGGTTCTTTCGCTGAATTTTCAATTATAGTAACTCCTTGACTAAGTACAGCAGCTAACATAATATTAACTGTTGCTCCTACAGATACAACATCAAGATAAATACTTGCACCTTTTAAATCTTCTGCTTCAGTAATAATATACCCATCTTTTTCATATGCATTTGCACCAAGTGCTGAAAATCCTTTTAAATGTAAATTGATTGGTCTTGCTCCAATATTGCATCCACCAGGGAAAATAACTTTAGACTTATGATGCTTTGCAAGTAGAGCTCCAACAAAATAATACGTAGCTCTCATTTTGCCAAGATTTTTATCTGAAAGCTCCGTTACATTAGCATTTTTTGAATTAATTTTTACAGTATTTCGGTCAATTCTAGTTACATTAGCGCCTAACACTTGTATTGCATCAAGCATTACATTTATGTCCCATACATCAGGTACATTTTCAATCAAGATGTCCTCATCAGTCATTATTGATGCAGCTAGAATTCCTACGGCAGCATTTTTAGCCCCTGAAATCTTTACTTCTCCAGTTAGCTTTTTGCCACCCCTTATTACATACTTAGACATAATTTTACACTTTATTATATTTTATTATAATTATCAATATTTGTAAAGAAAAACAATATGCAAAAAACTATTATTTTATGCATTTTGAAAATTCGCAACCACAATAGTTTTGTCTGTATAGCATATATTTTTTAGAGTTATTAATTGAATTTAAATAACCATCCTGCTTTTTAAAGTCGCTCGGCAAGTATTCAATGACACTACCTTCACAAATTTTCGAGCCTATTTTGTATATTAGTTCTGCATTTTTATGTGGGGAAACGCTTAAAGTTGAGCATAAAAAGTTTTTATTATTAATCAGATTATTAGTCTCTATGTAATTAACTGCAATAGAAAATGACTTTTTTAATCTAAGTTCAAAGCACTTTTCACATCGTTTGCCACCTTCTGGTTCATTTTCAAGTCCACAAACAAAATTTAAAAAATCTTTGTGATTATATTTATCATAAATAATTTTAAGATTATAATTTGATTTTATTAGATACTGCTTTAATTCATATAGTCTTAGTTGATATTCAAGAAAAGTATCAATATTTGAATTATAAAAAATTAAATACACATTAAAATTTGAAATAAGACGATATAATACTCCTGTACTACAAGGACCACAGCAAACATGTAAAAATAAATTTGGTTTATTAATATTATCTAGCGTTGATAATAAATTATTAAATTCTTTATTTAAATCTATAACCATAAGGCAATAACAGATAAAATTAATAGTCCAACATTAATAAAAAAGAAAAGTAAATAAGAAATTTTAACTCTAGAAACTTTATAACCGTAATCATTATAATGTTTAGTATCAAAAAAATAGTAAAAAAACATCAATATAGAATATAACATAAGTATGAAAAATATTACTGGAAGTATTCCCTTATTGTTTGCTATATCTATAACCAATGTAATAAAACAAGCAAATAAAATAAATGTAAATATAATTATAAGCATATAATTAACAAATCTATTTTTTTCTCTTCCTCTAAGTTTCATAATAATTGTTTTGCCTCATTAATTCATAACATACTGCTGTCGCTGCTACAGCAACATTTAAAGATTCAATATTGCCACACATTGGAATATAAATACTATAATCTGATATTTTTATTAGATTATCACTAACTCCATTGGCTTCGTTACTAAAAATTATTGCCGATTTTTTATTATATTGTATAGAATTAAAATTTATTGAATTTGAGTTTATAACTGTTGAATAAATTTTAAAACCATACGTTTTGAGTATATTTATATCATTAATTGTATCTTTACAAATATAAAACTTTAGCCTAAAAATTGAACTCATGCACGACCTTATAACCTTTGTATTAAATAAACTGCAACAATTATTACACATTATAATTAAATCTATTTTAGTTGCTTCGGCAAGCCTTATAATTGTTCCAAGGTTACCAGGATCATTTATATTGTCAAGAATCAAACAATTACTTATCTGTTCTAAATTAGTACTATCTAATTTAATAAAATTGCTATATTCTATTATCCCTATTATTCCTTGAGAATTTTTAGTATCTTTAATTTTTAAAAAAACATCGTCGCTTACTAAGTATAATTTATCTTTACTTAACTTATCTGAAATATACTTAAACTCATCATACTTGGATTCTTGAATATATATCTGTTTAATTAACTCTATTGGAGTATCTCTAAGTATTCTTTCACCTTCTACATAAAATAAAGACTTATCATTTCGAAACTTTGAATCATCTCTTAATTTGATTAAGTCTTTAATTTTAATATTATTTTTTGAATTAATTTTATTCATTATAATTTTATATCCACGCTTGAATCTCCTGGCATTTTAAAACTATAATGTGAATTCAAATTTGGTAGTCCTATATCCGGCGATGATGGCGAAGCAGTTCTTTTATATTGTGCTTTGTAAAATCTATTAAAAAAGATATTAATGCAATTTTTAATGTATTCTTCAGTATATTTGTGTTCATCATTTGCATATACAAATGTCCTAACTGTTAAATCATATATCTTATTTATATCATAATTAAATTTTAAATAATAATATAATATAAAATCATGTATTTCATAATTGCCTAATATTTCTTCCGTTTTTTGAACTAAAATTCCATTTTCAGTTGGTAAAAGTTCTGGACTTATAGGAGCGTGAAGTATATTTTTTAATGAATTTGCTAGAAGTATATTATTTTTAGTTTTTATATTCTCTTCTGCAATTGTATTCAAAATATATCTAATTAAAGTTTTTGGCAAAGATGCATTGACGTTATACATACTCATCTGGTCACCGTTATAAGTAGAAAAGCCAAGAGCGATTTCAGTCAAATCACTTGTTCCAACAACTATACCATCAATGTCATTTGCAATATCCATTAAGATTTGAGTTCTTTCTCTAGCCTGCGCATTTTCAAATGTGACATTAGTGTTATTGAGATCATGTCCTATGTCATAAAAATGACTATTTACAGAATTCGTTATATCTATAGAATTGAGTTTGATGTCTAATGATTTTAATAAATCAGTTGTATTATTTGATGTAAGCGTTGTAGTTCCAAAACCAGATAATGAATATGCATTAATATTCTCATTGCTAAGTGATAAAAACTCAATAGTTTTTTTACAGATCAATAGTGCTATTGTAGAATCTAATCCACCACTTACTCCAATCACTATATTCTTACTATTAATAGATTGCATTCTTTTTGCAAGAGCGATAGATAGAATATTAATTATGTGCATACAATAATTGTAAGGATTAGATTTAGCATTTATGTATGGAAACTTTTTAAATTCCCTAAATAATTTATCAGAAATAGGATTTGAAATATAATTTATAAAGTTGAATTTAATTTCTTTAAATGGTTTATTATTATAATGATTATTAACATTTATGCTACTTTTATCCAAATCAACATCAGATACTAATATATGATTTGTGATTATTTCATTTTTTGAAATAATATCTCCTGATTCGCAAATTAACGACCTTCCAAAATATGCATATTGCTCTGAAGATTCAGATGGCCCTTGTGTTGATGTAATAATTATACAGTTTTCTTTTTTTGACAAATCTCTAATTTCACGGATTGCTGAATCAATATTAAGAGTTTCAGGTATAGATGAAATATTAGTTATAATATCAGTATTAATATTTTTATTTATATGGTTGTCAAAGCAAACTGAAAATGAGAGCTCATCATTGTAAAAAATTAAATCTTTTGAAAATGGAAAATTATATTGTATGTTTCTTTCTTTATCAATTAGAGTTAAATTGTCAACACTGTGTTTTAGTATAGAAAAATAATCTTTATTTACATCATCAAAGTCAAAATGACTTTTCGGAACAAATCCTAAAATGTTTCCAGATTTAATTACAGACGCAACCTCATATATACAATTCTTATATTCAAAAGGAAATGAAACAACTATAACAATGTCAAGTTCAGAAGAAAATGTTAAAAGTGAAAATAAAGCATTTTTGCAGCCTTCTAATATACTTCTATCAAGATATAGTGATTGTAGGTTATTGCCAGTTAAACATAACTCTGGTAATACACAAAGTTTAACTGAAAGTGTATTAGCCTTCAATATTCCATCTTTTATAGAGTTTAAATTTTTTAACGGGTTGCCAACACTAACATTTGGCATTATGGCAGCCACTCGCAAATAACCTTTCATATTTTCACCCTATTTTATTATATCATATTATGTATTTTTTTGCTATAATATACTATATGAACAATATTTTTGATAAAAATATAGGGCTTTTATCAAGTAAAATGCAATTAGAATTAAACCATTCGCTCGTGGTTTTATTTGGGTTAGGAGGAGTTGGTGGTTTTACATTTGAGTCTTTATTAAGAGCTGGAATTAACAATTTCATTATTGTTGATAAAGATAAATTTGAAATATCAAATTTAAATAGGCAGTTAGCATCAAATTTAAACACTATTGGATTGTATAAAGTAAATGTATATAAGGATTTAGCTTTAAATATTAATGAAGAAGTAAATATAATTGACTTAATAAAAAATATAAACAGTGAAAATTTAGATGAAATATTTTTATTAATTAATAAATTTATACACATTAAAAATATGTATGTTGCTGACTGCATTGATGATGTAAATGCAAAAATTGCAATTATGAAATATTGTTCTATAAATAATTTTAAGCTAATATCTAGCATGGGGACTGCTAACCATATTAAAAGCGACAATATAAAAATTTCAAGTTTAAAACATACAAAATATTGTCCGCTTGCTAAAAAGATTAGAATTAGTCTAAAAGATGAAGAAAATGTTAATCCAGATGTACTATATATTGAAGAAGAGCCTGTCGATATATCAAAAAATGTAAGTAATAATATTCATAAATCAACAATTCAGTATATTCCAGCTATTTGTGGAATGAAAATAGCTGAGTTTATAATTAGAAGCATTATTAAACAATAAATTTTATTTGACTTATTTTCATAAAAAATGTATAATCAATAAGTTATAACTTAATAGAATTATTAAGATTCGGAGACATACCCAAGAGGCCGAAGGGGCGCCCCTGCTAAGGGTGTAGGGCGGGTTAAACCGTCGCGAGAGTTCAAATCTCTCTGTCTCCGCAAAAAAATCCGTATTTGTATACGGATTTTTATTTTAAATATTTCTTTATTTCTGAAATTTTATCTCTAAAAATTGCTGCTTGTTCAAAGTTTAAATCAAGTGCTGCTTCACGCATAAGTTTTGTAAGTTCATTAATAAGTTTTTTCAGTTCGATCTTACTCATTGATTCATAATCTTTTTTAATTCCATTTTCAATTTGAATTGCATCTTTTGAAATAGTAATTAATTCATGAACCTTTTTGGCTATAGACTTTGGAGTTATATTATTATCTATATTATACTTTTCTTGAATTGCTCTTCTTCTTTCAGTCTCATCTATACATTTCTTCATAGAATCAGTAATATTGTCAGCATACATAATAACTCTTCCATCTACATTTCTTGCTGCCCTGCCTACTGTTTGTATTAATGAAATTTCTGATCTTAAAAAACCTTCTTTATCAGCATCGAGTATAATTACTAAAGTAATTTCAGGAATATCCAGACCTTCTCTCAATAAATTTATACCAACAAGTACATCAAATTTATCAAGTCTCATATCTCTTATAATTTCGTCTCTCTCTAGAGTTTCTATATCTGAATGTAAATATCTAACTCTTATATTTTCCTTAGCTAAATACTTAGTTAAATCTTCAGCCATTTTTTTTGTAAGAGTTGTTATTAGAACTTTATTATTACTTTTTATTGTATTATTAATTTCAATTAATATGTCTGCTATTTGGTTCTTAGTTGGCTTAACTGTAATTTTTGGATCTAAAAGACCTGTAGGTCTTATAATTTGCTCAGCTCTTAATTCTTCAGTGTTTTTTTCATATTCATTTGGTGTGGCAGAGACATAAAGAATCTTATTAATTTTATTCTCAAACTCAGTAAAATTTAATGGTCTATTATCAAGCGCTGATTTTAGCCTAAATCCATAATTTACAAGAGTTGTTTTTCTGGAAAAATTACCATTATACATACCACCAATCTGTGGTATAGTTTTATGCGACTCATCAATGATAATTAAAAAATCTTTTGGGAAATAGTCTATCAAAGTATATGGCGGTACACCGGGTTCTTGAAAGTTTAAATATCTTTCATAATTCTCTATACCTGAACAAAATCCTGTTTCTTTCAACATTTCAACATCATAATTAGTTCTTTCCTCAAGTCTTTGCGCCTCAATAAGTTTTCCTTTATCTTTAAAATATTTAACTTCTTCGTTTAGATCAGTAAGTATATTTTGGCACGCTAATTCAATTTTTTCTTTATCAACAGCATATTGTGTTGCAGGAAATATAACTATATGTTTCATTTCTGCAACTACATCACCCGTAATTAAATCAAGTTTTTGAATCTTAGATACTGTGTCAAAGTCTAATAATACTCTATAGATCTCTTTATCAAATGATATTGGATATATATCAATGGTGTCACCTTTTACTCTAAAAGTTCCACGTTTAAAATCAATCTCGTTTCTATTATACTGAATTTCTATTAATCTCTTTATAATATCGTCTCTACTTTTTTCATCACCCGGCCTAATTGATAATGTCATATTTTTATAATCTATAGGAGAACCAAGTCCATATATGCAAGAAACTGAAGAAACTATAATTACATCATTTCTTTCGCAAAGGCTTGCTGTTGCGGAATGTCTTAATTTATCAATTTCATCATTTATACTTGCATCCTTATCTATATAAGTATCAGTTTGTGGAACATAAGCTTCTGGTTGGTAATAATCATAATAAGAAACAAAATATTCAACTGCGTTTTCTGGAAAAAAATCTTTAAATTCACTATAAAGCTGAGCAGCCAAAGTCTTGTTATGGGCAATTACTAAAGTTGGAACATTTAGTTTTTCGATGACATTTGCTATCGTAAATGTTTTACCACTACCTGTAACACCCAATAATGTTTCTTTTTTCTTTCCAGATAAAAAACCGCCAACCAACTTATCTATTGCAGTTGGTTGGTCGCCAGTAGGTTTAAATTCGGATTTTAATTTAAATTTATTCATTATCAGCTGTGTCAATACAATGTTTGATAAGCATAGTTACTGTCATTGGACCTACTCCACCAGGAACAGGAGTGATATATGATGTTAATGGAGCAACTTTTTCGAAATCAACATCACCACAAACTACTTTTTGATTATTAATCAAAATTCTATGAATTCCAGCATCTATTACAACTGCACCTGGTTTAATATAAGTATCATCAATAAACTTTGATTTACCAAGTGCTGCAATTAATATATCAGCAGTTTTGCATATAGTACTAAGATCATCTGTTTTTGAATGACAAATTGTGACCGTGGCATTTTCTTTTAGCATAAGAAGTGCAACTGGTTTACCAACAATATTACTTCTTCCAACTACTACGCAGTGTTTGCTAGTAATATCTATATTGCTTCGCTTTAGTAATTCAATTATTCCCTCGGCCGTGCAAGGATAAAAACCTTTATTACCTTGTAACAATGCTCCTAAATTATTTGAGCTAAATCCATCAACATCTTTTTTGGGATCAATTTTATCTATAATATTATTCTCATTAATATGCTTCGGCAATGGTAATTCTACAAAAATTGCATTGGTATCAATATCATTATTATATTTATTTATAATAGCAATTAATTCACTCTCTTCAATGTCATCTGGCAGATTAACTAAGTTAAATTTTAAACCAACATCATGAAATTTTTTCTTCTTATTTTCAATATAAATTTTTGACGCCTCATCATCTCCCACCAATATATCAGTAAGTACTCTATTCTTCCCCGTAACATTCAATATATTAGCTTTATTTTTAAGTTCTTCTAATATTTTTTTTGATATTGCATTTCCATCAATAATTTTATACATATTCACCCTCATGTTTCTAAGCGGAGTCGAACCGCTATCTGCGGCTCCGGGGGCCACCGTTCTATCCATTGAACTATAGAAACGTTACCTATTTAATGCTATCTTTCATAACAATAATTGCCTGTAGCAATTGCTTATCATCATATTTATCATCTAATGCAACAAACCAATCTTCATCTATAAAGTTATTCTCTTCATCATATATCTTTAAGTTTTCTACATGAGCTTTAGTTATTTGAGATTTTGATGCTATTTCACTTTTGGTTGCTTTAATAATAGGATTCTCTGACAATATACTACCATCTCTATTAAATACTATTTCTAATTCATCATCATAAACAACAATATTATTATCTTTATTATATTGCACTTCTATTCCAGCAGAATCAAGAGAATAATCAGGCAATATTCCTTTCATATCTATTGAATAACCACTAGGTGGAAAATATTCTGATACTGTAAATTTAAATGCTGATCCATCTTCATATGGAATCATATTTTGTACAACACCTTTGCCAAAAGTCTTAACTCCAACAACTTTTGCTTTTTTATAATCTCTTAAAGTCTCAGTAAATAACTCAGCAGCTGATGCAGTTGAGTAATCCGTCAAAATAACAATTGGTAACTCTACCGAGTGATTATCTGATGCATAGGCAGCATCAACAATTTCATTTTTTTCTTTAATATAAACTAATAATGTTTTTCCAGTCTCAAAAATTTGTTCTTTTTGATTTAATGTATACCGACCATCTCTATCTTTTATTAGATAATCCATCATTTGACAAACTGTCATTAATTCACCACCTGGATTTCCTCTTAAGTCAATAATCAAACCTTTTATATCTTTATCTAAAAGTTTATTTACTTCAGTTTCAAATTGTTGAGAGGCTTTTCCAGTAAATTCTGAAATATCAATATATCCAATATTATCTTCATATATATTTGATGAAATAAGTTTAATATCAACTTTGCCACAATAAACAGTTAAACTAACATTTTGCTTCTCTGAATCTCTGTATACTACTATATCTCTTTTAGTACCTTCAGTTCCTCTAATCTTCTCTATAATACTTTCTAGTGTGTCACCTCTGACATTTACTCCATCTATTGAGACAAAAATATCATCAATTTTTAATCCGCCTTTTTCTGCAGGAGAATCTTCATAAACTGTTGTAACTTTGCAATCCTTAGTTTTTCTATCTTGAGTAACTAAACATCCAATACCATAGTATACACCTTCTGTTGTTTTCTCAGTAAATTCTTCAAACTTTTTAGGTGGATAGTATTCAGCATAATTATCTCCAAGTGCTTTTAAATAACCAGCAAACATAGCATCTTCGACTTTTGTATTATCTTTATCATAATAGTATAATATATTAATTAAATCATCTAAATATGCTAATTTTGTCGTAAACTTATTCAAATCAAGTTGATTCTTTTTTGATAATTGCGAAATAGAAGCAATATCAAAATTCTTTCCTAATAATGCTCTAAAATGTGGTTTAACATTTTTATAAACTGTAAATGATACTATAGAAACTATCACTATAAACAAAACACATATACCAAGAACAGCAGATAAAACTATATTTTTAAATTTGGATTTCTTAAGTTTTTTCTTAAGTTCTTCAACATCAGACATATTGTCTGAATTTTTAAATTCTAGATCATTATCAAGATTTTCAATAGTGTTTTGATCTAATTCAATTATTTTTTCTTCATTTTCCATATTTTACCTATCCTACAAATGTTAATGGGTTTACATAACTCCCGTTTTTTCTTACGCCAAAATGTAAATGAGGGCCAGTTGAATATCCAGTAGATCCAACTTCACCGATTTTTTGCCCTTGACTAACTTCTTTTCCAACTTCAACGCCTCTTACACTTAAATGCATATATACAGTAAAAATTCCGCTTCCATGATCAATCATAATATAGTTTCCAGCAGAATATGAGTACTTTGATATAACCACTTCACCCGCAGCAGCAGCGATTACTATTGTACCAACTGGTGCGCCAATATCTATCCCTTGGTGATATGTAGAACCTCCTTTAGTTGGAGATTTTCTATTGCCAAATGTAGAAGTAATTCGTTTAGAACTTGGACAAGGCCATATAAGACCACCCCGTAAAATTCTATTTGAATTTCCTCTAGCTAAGATTGCCCTTTCAATAGCTGCAATTTCAGCCTCTAATTTTTTCTCTTCTTCTTTAAGTTTTTTTAATTCAGCTTGACTTGTATTAATTTTACTTTTTGTATCTTCTAACTCTTTAGTTTTTTCTTCAATTAATTTCTCTATATTTTCTTTTTGAGCTATTTCAGTATCTTTCAGTAATAGTAACTCAGCCTTCTCTCTCTCAAGTTGATTTTCAAATATTATTATTCGATTTTTAATTTCAACTAATTCATTAAGTTTTTTTCTATCATAGTCAGTTATACTTTGAATGTATTCAGCTTTGGTTAAAATATCTTCCAGGTTATCACCAGAAAGTATATTTTCAAGTAATGATGTGTCGCCTTTTTCATAAAAAAACTTAATCCTTAGCTTCATATCACTATATTGTTTTTCTTCTTTTTCTTTTGCTTTTTCTATTTCTTCATTTGTTATATTTATTTCAATCTGTTTATTATCGATATCAGCTAATGTTTTGTTTAATTCATCAACCAACATTTCTAAATTCTTATCTAATTCTTCAATATATTTTTGTGTATCATTTTTAAGTGAATTCAATCTCTTAATAGTATTTTCAACTTTTTTCTTGTTTTCATTAATTTTTTCAATATTATTTTGTGAATTTAATATTCTTTGTCTTTCTTCTTCTGTCATACCATCATCAGAAAATGAATCTTTAGACAAAAAAATTACAAAAAACATGCAAAATATATAAAATATTAATTTTTTTATAGTTCTATTAAACATTAAACTTTTAAATGTTTTCTTATAGTAAAGAAAGAAACAACCATGCAGATAAAGCAAGAACCCGCAACTGCAATTGTTGACATAGGAATTGCAATATCAATTAACTTAATAGGAGTAAATATATTTGCCAAAAATGCGGCATTGTTTAACAATAATTTCATTAAGTAATTGTAAAAACTACAAATTATACCAACAGGTATAATAGACCCAAACAATCCTATTAAAAATCCTTCAATTACAAATGGTGCTCTAATCATAAAATTTGTAGCACCTATTAATTTCATAATTTCATTTTCTTTTTTTCTAAATTGGCTAGCAAGTGTGATTGTATTAGAAATTAATATCATAGCAATAATCAATAATAATGAAATTAGCACTATACTAAAAGTGCTTATACCCAAATTTAAGCTTGTTAAAGTATCGATAAGTACATTTGAATAGTTGACTTGTCTAACTCCTGGTATTCCTTTTAAATAATTAACATAATCATATTGTTTTGTAATATCATTTAATAATATTTCATAAGATGCCGAATTTGAAAGAGGATTATCTTCCTCAAATGCAGCTGCCAATTCTTCTTTATTATCAAAATATTCAACTTTGAACTTCTCCCAAGCTTCATTACTCGATTTAAACTTAATTGATTTTACATCATCAGTTACGAAATAATTATTTGCTAATTCTTGTATTTCTTCTTCTGATAAATTTGAATCAAAGAAAACTTGTATTCCTACAGTTGTTTCAACTCTATCAATTAAACCTCTAATATTTGTAGCAATAACAAAAAAAATGCAGAATACTAAAACGCTGCAGGCTATAGTACCAATAGAAGCAAATGAAAATAATTTTTTGTTTCCAAGGTTTTTAAATCCAGTTTTTAAAACATATGATAACATTATTCATTCTTCATATAATTGATAATTTGTTCATCAAGACCATAATCATCATATACTAAATTCCCTTCATCAAGTTTAATAACTCTTTTATTCATCCTATTAACAAGATGCATATCGTGTGTAATTACAACTACAGTTGTGCCATTTTGGTTTATTGAATTCAAAAGATTCATAATTTCATTAGTACTAACTTCATCAAGATTTCCTGTAGGTTCATCAGCAAGTAGAATTTTAGGTTTATTAATTAATGCTCTTGCAATTGCAACTTTTTGTTTTTCGCCACCAGAAAGTTCGTAAGGCATCTTTGAAACTTTATTTCTAAGCCCAACAATACTGAGAATCTTCAATACCCTCTTTCTAATTTTAAAAGAATTTGCACCGATTACCTCTTGTGCAAATGCTACATTTTCATATGCATTTCTATCTTCAAGAAGTTTAAAATCTTGAAATATTACTCCCAATTGTCTTCTGTAATATGGCAATAATTTATCGCTTATATATTCAATATTATCTTTAAATACTTTTATTGAACCACTTGTAGGCACAAGTTCGCGTGTTAGTAATTTAAACAAAGTACTTTTTCCAGCTCCTGTTTTTCCGACAATAAAAACAAATTCGCCTTCATTGATTTTTAAACTTAAATCATGAATTGCGTAACTATCTTTATCATATTTTAGCGAAACTTTGTTGAATTTAATCATACTAATATATAAATATACCTTTATTTGTTATTTTAATTTTGTTATCTTTTAATAATTTACCAATTGACTTTTTGAATGCTGATTTACTCATATTAAAGTCTTTTTTAATTTGATCAGATTCGGCATTTTTATCATTATATATCAAATGTCCTTTAAAATTATTTTTAATAATCTTATAAACTATTTCAGCATTTTGCTTATATTCTAATGTCCTAATATCTTTATTTTTTATGCGTTTATTAAAGTCTCGATTATGAGTATACATTGAAGCACATAATCTATTTGATTTATCTAAATACATTACAACGTCTATTTTATCACCAATATTCACTTTTTTAGTCTGTTCAGAATATGGCAAAAGCAAATCTCTCTCTAGTCCAATATTTAAAAAAGCTCCAACATCATTTACATCTTTTACTGTCAATTTTGCAATATTTCCTAATGTTAAAAATGGTTTTTTTATTGTTGAAATTAATCTTCCTTTACTATCTTTATAAATAAATACTTCAACTATATCGTTGATATTCGCACCTTTAGGAATTTGCTTCTTTGGCAGCAAAACCTTATTATTTTCTTCATCAACAAGATATGCTCCAATATCAACTATTTTACTAATTTTTAAATTTTCTATTGTGCCAATATTCATTTATTAATATATTTGTTTATCAATTTCATAAGTATAAGTTTACCTTGATAATATGAAAATCCTCCTTGAAAATATGCAATATATGGTTCTCTCATAGGAGCATCACACGACAGTTCAATACTTGATCCAGATACAAAACAACCCGCAGCCATAATAACTTTACAATTATATCCTGGCATGTCAGATGAAACTGGCTTTAAGTATGAATCAACAGGTGATGATTCTTGAACAATATTACAAAAATCTTCTAATATATCTTTATTTGAAAATTTAATTGCAATAACAATATCATTAATTTCATCATTACACATAGGAATTGTATCAATTCCGTTTTCATTTAAAACTAATCGATATAATTCAACCAATTTTAAAGCATTTGATACAATTTGTGGTGATAAATATAGTCCTCTTAAAATATTTCTATTTTGATTAAAATTTACTCCAACTTCATTACCAATGCCAGGTGCAGTTAATCGATACGAGCACTTATCAACTAAATCCTTTTTCCCAACTATATAGCCACCAGAATTCGCCAGACCACCACCCGGATTCTTTATCAAAGATCCACACATTATGTCTGCTCCAACTTCAGTAGGTTCAAGCTTATCAACAAACTCACCATAACAATTATCAATAAACACGATTATATCATTTCTTATATCTTTTATAAATTTTATAACTTCACGAATTTTATCAATACTTAAAGAATTTCGTAAAGTATAACCTCTTGATCTCTGTATGTATACCAATTTTGTATTGTTTAAAATTTTATTTTTGATCTCATTTAAATCAAAACAATTATCAATTAAATCAACATAATCAAACTGTATATTATAAGCTTTTAGTGATAAATCTTCATTATTTAATCCAATAGTAGAACTTAAAGTGTCATAAGGCATACCAGTTATTGATAAAAAATGATCGCCTGGTCTTAAAACTCCATATAATGCTAAAGAAATTGCATGAGTACCAGAAACAATTTGTTGTCTAACTAGTGCACTTTCTGTATTAAAAACTTTGCTATATACCTCGTCAATTTTATCTCTTCCAATATCGTTATAACCATAACCTGTAGATTCAGCAAAATGACTTTCAGAAACCTTTGAATCAATAAAAGATTTAAGAATTTTTAATTGATTATATTCGTAAATTTCATTAATAAATTTAAACTTATCAACTAATTTTTCTTCATAAGTATTAACTAGATTTATTATTCTTTTATCTATGTCAAATTTACTATACATACTAAATACTTAAAATAAAATAAAGTGCTGGTGCAGTAAATATTACTGAATCAAATCTATCTAAAATACCACCATGTCCTGGTATAATATTTCCATAATCTTTAACTTTAAAATCTCTTTTTATTGCCGAAGCAGTCAAGTCGCCAATCATGGAAATTATTGCACCAATTCCACATGCAATTCCAACTCTTAAGCATGAAAAATTTATATCTTTGTTAATTCTATAAAACATAATATATGTGTATAATGCACCCAAAAGTGCAGAACCTATAATCCCTCCAACAGCGCCTTCTATAGTTTTATTAGGACTTAATATTGGCGACAATTTATGTTTTCCAAATAGCATTCCAGTGCAATACGCACAAGTGTCTGATCCCCAACTTGGTATAAAGATTAACCAAACTAAATATTTACCATAATTTCCTCTTGTTCTAATTAAATATATGAAACTAAAAGTGACAGCTACATATAAAATACCAAAAAATATCATTGAAACTTGTTTTATGTTAAATTTCGGGTAAGAAAAAACATAAAACATAAGTAAAAGCAATAATAGCATTATCAAGAATAATAGAATGCCAGTACTTCTGTAATAATATATCATTACATAATAAAAAATCGTGAGTAAATATCCTATATATGCAAGTCTAGAATTCGCCAATTTGAAAACTCTAAATAATTCCACCAAACCGCAAATTGATAATAATGCACAAAAAGAAAAAAGCAAACTATCTCCTTTATATAGTACAAAAAATAATGCAACAAGAAGAATGACTCCACTAAAAAGTCTTGTTAAAAATGATTTAAATTTATTCTTTTTTATATTATTATCTTCCGCCAAATCTTCTTTCTCTATTATTATAATCGATTATAGCTTTATAAAACTCATTCTTATCAAATTCCGGCCACAAAATATCTGTAAAATATAATTCTGAATACGCTATTTGCCATAATAAAAAATTTGATATCCTTAACTCACCAGATGTTCTAATTAGTAAATCTGGATCTTTTATATTATTTGTATCAAGATTTAAAGATATTGTTTCTTCATTTAAATTATTAAAATCAAATCCTAATTTATTTAAGTTCTTAATACATCTAACTATCTCATCTCTACTCCCATAATTGAATGCAATTGTAAAGTCACATCTCTTGTTTTCTTTAGTGACATTCATAAGTCTGTAACATTCTGCACTTAGTTTATCAGGGAATTTATCAATATCTCCAATAAAGTTCACTTTAACATTATTCTTTATTGCTTTTTCTTCAATCTTACTCAAGTAGAGAAAAAACAAATCAAAAAGTGAGTTAATTTCTTCTTCGCTTCTTTTCCAATTTTCAGTAGAAAATGCATAGACAGTTAGCCATCTAATTTTAAGTTTTACAGCCTCTTCCAATATAACTTCTAAAGCTTCACATCCTGCTTTATGACCAAGTGCTCTTGGCAAATTATTCTTTTTAGCATATCTACCATTTCCATCTAATATAATAGCAATAGATTCAGGCACTTTAATTAAAAAATCGTCATAGAATAACTCATACCATTCATTTGCTTCATTTGGTATAACTTTTATTTTTGAAATGTCAATTTGCATTATAACTTCATTATTTCATTTGTCTTAGAGTCTATTGCTTCATCAACCTTTTTTATATAATCATCCAACATCTTTTGTACATCTTTTTCAAATGTCTTTACATCATCTTCTGTTGCTTCATTATTCTTTTCAAGTTTCTTAATAAAGTCATTTGCATCACGTCGTACATTTCTCATAGAAACTTTAATGTCTTCACCAAGTTTTTTAACATCTTTTGATAATTCTTTTCTTCTATCTTCATTTAACTCTGGGAAAACAAGTCTAATTACATCACCATCAATATTTGGATTGATTCCAATGTCGGCTTCATTTATACCCTTGATAATATCTTTAACCGCAGATTTATCAAATGGTTGAATTACTAAGATTCTTGCTTCAGGAACAGAAAAATTACAAAGCTGATTTAATGGTGTTTTAGTTCCATAGTACTCAACTACAACTTTGTCTAAAACTTTGGGATTTGCTCTACCAGCTCTTATTGTCTGATATTCATTTTTCAAACTAGTAAATGATTTCTCAAGTTTCTCTTTAAATTGATTAAACCTACTATCCATATTCTACCTCCTAAGAATAAATATATGTTCCTATTTCATCACCTTTAATTGCTTTAACAATTGAATTCTTTTCTAATAGCGAAAATAATCTAAGGTTTAAATTGTTGTTCCAACACAAGACTGAAGCAGATAAATCTATAACTTCAAGTTTTTTATCAACCATTTCTTGTAAAGAAATTTTTTTATATTTTTTTGCATCTTTATGCTTTGCGGGATCTTTATCGTATACTCCATCTACTGATTTAGCTAATAATAATTCTGTACATTCTAATTCAATACTTCTAAGTGCAACACCAGTGTCAGTTGTAAAATAAGGATGCCCAGTACCACCTGCGAGAATTACTACCTTACCATTTTCCATGTCTTCAATTGCCTTATATTTTGAAAAGACTTCAGCAATATCAGACATTTCAAATGCTCCATAAACAGAACTATTGATTTTATTAAGTCTAAGCACACTTTGTAAATATATTGAATTCATATAAGTAGATAGCATACCAATTTCATCAGCTTTGTATTTGTCAATATTTTCTAAAATCTTACCTCTAATAAAATTTCCACCGCCTGCCATGATAGCAATCTGAGTATTCTTTGATATAACTTTTTTAATTTGTTTGCAAATTCCATCAACAATTTTAAAGTCAAAACCAGACTTATTATCTCCTGCTAAAGCTTCTCCAGAAAGTTTTAACATTACTCTTCTCATAAATCCCCCTTAAGATAACTGATCCTCAATTAGATCAACAGAAACTATAGTTGTAATTCCTTTTTCTTGCATTGTTATACCATATAGTCTATCCGCTTTTTCCATTGTACCTCTTCTATGTGTAATAATTATGAACTGAGTTTCATTCGTTAAGTTTTGTAAATATTCAGCGAATCTATCTACATTTGACTCATCAAGTGCAGCTTCGATTTCATCAAGTAAGCAAAATGGTGATGGCTTTAAGTTTTGAATTGCAAATAATAAAGCAATTGCGGTTAAAGCCTTTTCTCCGCCTGATAGTTGCATCATATTTCCAAGTTTTTTACCTGGAGGTTGCACAACAATTGATACACCAGCATCTAGCACACCTTTTTCATCTGTTTCAACTAACTCAAGATTTGCTTTTCCGCCACCAAATAATTTTTTAAACACAATTTCAAATTCATCTTTAATTTTTTTGAAATTTTCATCAAATTGTTTATGCATGTTCTGATCTAATTCATCAACAATTTCAGCAATCATTTCTTCAGATTTTTTAATATCTTCATATTGTGTTGTCATCAAATCATATCTATCACCAACTAATTTATACTCTTCAATTGCATTTACATTGATAGGTCCAAGATCTTGAATAACTTTTCTTTTCTCTCTTACTAATTTTTTAATTTCATCATTTGAACCTAAATCTTCTTTATATTTTTCCTTGGCATTAGCATATGTAAGTGAATAATCTTCAAACATTGAATTTGTAATCTCTTCAATTTTTAAATTAGCTTTTTCTAAGATAGTGGACAATCTTGAGCTTTCTTGCTCAAGCAAAATTTGTTCATTAGTAATTTTATCTTTAGATTCGTAATATTCTTTTCTATTAGCCAAGTTAGAACTTTTTAATTCAGTCTTAGAAACAATTAAATCTTGTGATTCTTTAACAATTTTTTCAATTTCATTAATTTGTTCATTAAATCTATTAATAGAATCTTCTTTTTCCTTAATTATAGAATTTGCATCTACATCCTCAGATTCTATATTATTAAGTTGATTATTATAACTTTGTAGTGATGCAATAAACCTATCTATATTGTCAGATGAAAATCTTGCTTTGTTAGAGATATTTGAGTATTGCAATTTCATATCATTAATTATATTTAAAGTAATTGTGTTTTTCTTTAAATATAATTCATTTAATATCTCTTTCATTTTTTCTATTTCATTATAGTTTTTATCATATTCTTCAGAATAACTTAATTTCTTTTGATTAAGATTATCAATAGTGTTTTTCAGTTCAGATAGTTTAGTATTTAATTCTTCGTACTCTCTTTTTCTACCAATTAAATTAGTAGAGTTTTTATATGCACCACCAGAAATAGCTCCACCAGGACTAAATAATTCTCCTTGAATTGTTACTATTTTAAGTCCTGATTTATATTTTTGAAAGATATTTTTTGCATTATCATAAGTGTCGACAATCAAACATCTCTCTAGTAAAAATTTTGCCAATTTCACATATTCTGGTTTATAGTTAACTAAATTAACAGCTAAATCAATTGCACCATGTTCTTTAGTGGCTTTAACATATACCTCATTATCTTTAAGTTCTAATGCAGAAAGAGGTAAAGTAGTAACTCTACCAAGTTTATTGCTTTTTAAATAATTGATAATTTCTTTTGAAGATTCAACATTTTCAGTGACAATATTTTGGATGAAATTTCCAAGGGCAACTTCTATAGAAACTTCATACTCTTTTTTAGTTTCAATCAAATCGGCAACAACGCCCTTTATTCCAGTAAATTTACTTCTGTTATCTAAAATATTTTTAACAGTATTTACATATCCCTCATATCTTTCCAATAAATTCTTAAGCGTATCTAATCTAGATTCCTCAGCATGGAATTCATTTTGAGCATTTAAAAGTTGATTGCTTACAGTATCTAAGTCGTTATGACTATTTGAAAGTTTTATATTTAATTCATTTATATTATTAACTTGATTGTTAATTTCAGTTTCAACATTATCTAACTCTTTTCTTTTTTCGTTAATTCCTTCCGAATTTAAGTCATCAGCAAAAATAGATGTATTCTTATCTAAGTTAAAAATATATTTTTCATTTTTAACCATTGAAATAGTATTAATTGATTTATCTATAGAATCATTTATTAATATCAAATCAGAATTAATTTGGGCTTCATTTTCTTCAATTTCCGAGTTACTTGTTTTAATAAATTCAATTTGATTTTTTAAAACATTTAATACCGATAACTCTTTTTCAATATCAGTTATAAGTTCGGATATTGAATTTTTTATCGAGTTTATACGCTCTATTCTTCCCAGATTTGAATTTTTCTCGGAATTGATTTGTTCTTTTAAAACATTAATTTGACCTTTTAAATTTTCTTCTAAAGCAGTCTTGTCAGTAACTATATCTTTTAATTCAGAAATTTCAAGATCAAGTTTTGTGATTTGATTCTCTATTTCATTATATTTTTCATTAAATGCAGCTTTTTTCTCCCTAACTGCTTTTATATCATTTTTATTAATTTCAATATTGTGATTAGTATCTTCTATAATTTTTGATTGCTCATCAACTTCTCTAACAAAATAATTTGATTCATATAGTAATAAATCGTCTCTTAAATTTAAATACTCTTTGGCTGCTTCTGCTTGTTTTTTAAGAGGTCCTATTTGTCTTTCAATTTCATTTATAATATCAGAAACTCTAGATAAGTTTAATCTTTCTTCTTCTAATTTTTTTTCAGCAATTATTTTTCTTCTTTTATATTTAACAATACCTACAGCCTCATCAAATAATTCCCTTCTATCCTCAGGTTTGTTTGACAGGATTTTATCAATTTGTCCTTGACCAATAATAGAGTATCCTTCTTTACCAATTCCGGTATCATAAAATACTTCATTTATATCTTTTAATCTACAATCAGAACCATTTAATTTATATTCTGATTCTCCACTTCTATACAATCTTCTTGAAACCTGAATTTCATCATATGATAATGGTATTTTTCGATCTGTATTATCAATAACTAAATTGACATATGCAAAACCCTGAGCCTTTCTAAGCTCAGTTCCAGAAAAGATAACATCCATAGTTTCTGCACCACGAAGTTGTTTCATACTTCTTTCACCCAAAACCCATCGTACTGCATCAGCTATGTTGGATTTTCCACTACCATTTGGACCAACAATACCATTTATACCTTTTTCAAATTTAAGTATTGTATTATTGGCAAATGATTTAAATCCATGAATTTCTATTTGTTTTAAATACATCTATACCTCATATATTATTTAAACCATTCTTCGCAGCTAATTGTTCAGCTTCTTTTTTTGACTTTCCTACCCCACTACCAATTATCCTATTACCATAATATGCTGCTATTTCAAATCGTTTATCATGATCAGGCCCTAATTCGTTGATAATTTCATATCTTAATTCAATACTATTTTTATTTGCGATTTCTTGCAATATTGATTTAAAATCATTATTTGATTTATTTAAATTACTATCAGTAAGAATATAACTATTTATAAATTTTTTTGCTTGGCTAATTCCACCATCTTTATATATTGCCCCTATTAACGCTTCTACAGTATCGCACATCGTGCTATTGTTATTCATAAGAGAATTCTTATTTTCTCCCTTACCTATTAATAAATAGTTATATAATTTTAAATCTCTTGCTATGCTGGCAAGATTTTCCTCGCAAACAAGTTTCGCTCTAATCTTCGTCAATTCTCCTTCACTTGAATCAATATATAAACTATACAAAAAATCAGAGCTGACTAATTCTAGAACTGCATCTCCTAAAAATTCCAGCCTCTGATTTGTTTTTGTTTTTTTAATATTATTTTCATTTGCATACGAAGCATGTGTTAAAGACAATAACAATAATTCCTTATTAGAAAATTTATAGTTAATAATTGTCTCAAATTCATCAAAATTATTATACATTTTTTACACTATCTAAAGCATCTTTCACAGTTTTTATATTAAGTAATTTATCATTATCAATTTTAATATTAAATGTTTCTTCAACTTCCATAATTACTTGAAATAAATCAATGGAATCAAGATGCAAATCATTTTTAAAATCAGCATCTAAATTCAATTTATCAACATCGATTTTTACATGTTTTGCAATAATTTCTTTAACTTTTTGCACATCCATATATTACCCCACAAATGAATTGTTAATTATATCAATAAAATTATTATTTATAAGTAATTTAACTTGATTAATTGCTGTCAAATACTCTTCAAAATGCGAATTGCCATGACATTTAATAAGTAAATAATTAGTGCCAAGTATTGGAGCACCACCATACTTTTTAGCATCGTATTTGCTTAATAATCCTTTTAACGATGGCTTAACTAATATCCCACCAATTTTTCCAATAAATGAACTCTTAATTTGTTTTTTAATCAATTCAAAAATTAATTTAGCAGTGCCTTCATAAGTTTTGAGAAATACATTACCAGCAAATCCATCTGTTATAAGTATATCACAGATACCTCTAGGCAAATCTCTAGCCTCAACGTTACCAATAAAATTAAGTGATTTATTATTTTTAATTAAATTATAAGCTGATATTGTAAGATTATTTCCTTTATTCTCTTCTGTTCCTACACTTAAAAGAGCAATGCTAGGATTATCTTTATTAAACATTAGTTTATAATATGAATTTGCTAATAAAGCATATTGGTATAGCCATTCAGGTTTGCTATCAACATTGCACCCACTATCTACCAAAAGCATAGGACTATTATCAGTTGGAACAATTGCTCCTAGCACAGGTCTATCAACACCATTAATTGGTTTTAAATAAAACTGTGCCATAGCAACCAATGCCCCTGTATTTCCAGCAGATATGAAAGCATCTATTTTATTATCTTGTAAAAATTTTCCAGCTTTAACTATTGGCGAATTAGTTTTAGTTCTAATAGCAATTATAGGATGATCATTCATATCAATTCGATCTTTTGCATCAACAATTTCAATATTATAAGCATTAATATTAAAATCATGTTTAGCAAATTCATTTCTAATAATTAACTCATCGCCAAATACGACAATAGTAATATCATTATTTTTAGTAAAATAATTGATAATGGTTTTAATAACTTCTGTCTCACCATTATCGCCACCGGATGCATCTAAGCCAAGTCTAATCATTTATATTACTTTGCCTCAGTAGACATTTCAATGATAGTTTCTTTATTGTATGATCCGCAATTTTTGCAAACTCTATGTGGCATAGTTAATGCACCACATTTAGAACACTTAACTAAGTTAACTGTTCCCATTTTCCAATTTGCTCTTCTTTTATTTTTACGAGCTTTTGAAGTTCTATTTTTAGGACATATAGACATAACTCTTCTCCTTTAATTAATTTCCCATTTGTTTTGCAACTTCAGCTGCAAAATCTTCTTGCTTCTTTTCAATACCTTCGCCTGTCTCAAATCTTATGAATTTAAGTACTTTAATAGATGTGTTATTCTTTTTAGCAATGCTTTGAACATATTGATCAATAGTTTGCTTGCCATCTTCAGCCATGATGTAAATTTGATTATTGAGACAAACTTCTTTTAATTCTTTATTAAGACCACCCTCAACTACTTTTTGTAAAATAGCGTCTGGCTTTCCAGCGTTTTTAGGATCATTTTTTGCTTTCTCTAATAAAATTTCTCTTTCCTTGTTTTTATAATCGTCATCAATTTCAGATTCATTAACATACTTTGGTTTCATAGATGCAACTTGCATGGCAATATGTTTAGTCATTTCTTTAATCTCATCATTAACAACTGAACTTTCTATAGAAACAAGTACACCAATCTTTCCTCCAGCATGTACATAGTCAAATACTAATCCATTTGGACTAGATAACTTTTCAAATCTTCTTATAGATAAATTTTCTCCAATAACAGATATCTGTGAAGAAAGTTCATCTTTAACAGTTTTAGAATTATCAAATTTCCATTTTTCATTTAAAAATGAGTCTAAATCTTTAGCATTTGATTCTAATGCTTGCTCTGCAACTTGAGAGACATAAGATCTAAACTTTTCATTTTTAGATACAAAATCTGTTTCTGAATTAACTTCAACAACAACACCATTTTTATAGTCTTTTGATAATAATGTATATGAAACACCTTCAGCTGTAATTCTACCAGCTTTCTTTTGTGCTCCTGCTAAACCTTTTTTACGTAAGAACTCAATAGCTGCATCCATATCACCATTTGATGATTCAAGAGCTTTTTTACAATCAAGCATACCACAGCCAGTCATTTCACGTAATTCTTTTACCATTTGTGCTGTTATAGCCATACATTCCTCCTATTCGCTCAATGCTTCTTCCATAGAAACATCATTATTTTCATTATCTTCAACTTTGTCTACAAAAACTTCACCTTGTTTTGCTTCTATTACTGCATCAGCCATCTTTGCAACAATTAATTTAACCGCACGAATAGCATCATCATTACCAGGAATGATATAGTCTAACTCATCTGGATCAGCATTTGTATCAGCAATACCAATTACAGTTATACCAAGTTTTTTTGCTTCAGCTACGCAAAGTTTTTCTTTCTTTGGATCAACAACAAATACACAATTAGGTAATTTTTTCATATCTCTAATTCCACCTAAATTTGCTTCAAGTTTGTCATGTTCCTTTTTTAATAAAGATACTTCTTTTTTAGGAAGTTTTTCAAATGTGCCGTCATTTTCCATTCTTTCTAAATCTTTTAATCTCTTAATTCTTGATTCAATAGTTTTGAAATTAGTAAGCATACCACCGAGCCATCTAATGTCTACATAAAACTCTCCGCATCTCAATGCTTCTTCCTTGATAGCTTCTTGTGCTTGCTTTTTTGTGCCAACAAAAAGAACAGTGCCGCCATCCTTAACAATATTTGACAGGGCATTGTAAGCTTCGTCAACTTTTCCTACAGATTTTTGTAAATCAATAATGTGAATACCGTTACGAGCGGTAAAGATATATGGAGCCATCTTAGGGTTCCAACGTCTGGTCTGATGACCAAAATGAACTCCAGCTTCTAAAAGCTGCTTCATAGAAATTGCACTCATTAAATTTTCCTCCTAGTTTTTCTAATGTTTACATTTATAGTTAACCTTTCGGCACCAGGACTATAAATATTGTGTAAACATGATATTTAAAAATGCCCTAATATAATAGCATAATATTAATAAAAAATCAATAAAAAAGGCTAAAATGTTGAATTTTAGCCTTTTTGTACTTGTTCTATAGCATAAATTGTATTAACAAGCCTATTGTATAATTCATCATAAAACATAATATTATAATGAATATTATCTTCCGATATGTATTTTGGTGTTTCCAAATCTTTTACATCAATATAGTGAGCATTATAATATTCAGTGCATAATTGCTTTATAATTGCATCATATTCAGTCGCCGCAAATCGTTTGCTATTATATAGACTAGAGAAGTATTTCAGATAACTATGGAAATATACATTTTTATTATTTATTAAGGAAATGTTTAAAATACTTCTAAGCACAAATTCAAATCTATATGGGGGCGTTTCCATAAATTGATCATTAACACCAATTGAAATTAACACATTTTTTTCATTTAAATTTAAGGCTTCTGCCATAATAAATTTATTTTCATCAATGGTTCGTCCAGCTCTAGCATATGGTACTAATTGCAAATCTTTATTGTTTTCAAAGTCATAAAATTTCCCAGCAAATGAATCACCAGTCACAACAACTTTTGAATTTTTAATAACTATAGGGCCTTTCGCATCATTAAAAACACTATTATTGTTAATAACATTGTTAGAATAACTCAACGAAACAAGTAGAAAAATTAAAATCAATATTAAACTATTTTTTAATACCAATCGAAACTTTTTCATCATTAATGTCCCATTCTTTTAATATTGAACCATCTAATTCTTTACCTACAGTAACATCTTTTGCCATAATATCTTTTAGTAATAAATCTTTATGGCGTGAAATGATTTCTTCTATTTTTTTATTATTAAATATGCAAACTTGAACCTTATCCATGACATCAAAATTTGATTCTTTTCTCATTGTCTGAATTTTAGAAACTATCTCTCTCACATATCCTTCTTCAATTAACTGTTCATCTAAGAGGACATCCATAACAACAGTAGTTTGCCCATCAATTGCAGTAATGTAACCAGGTTTTTTTGATGCTTCAATAATCAAATCTTCTTCTTTTAGAGATACATTTGTTCCATTAATATCAAAACTTATGTACCCATCATTTTTAAGAGAAGAATATGCACTACTACCATCAATTTTTGATAAATAATCTTTAATTGAATTTAGAAGTTTACCATATTTTGGACCTACAGTTTTAAGTTGTGGTTTAAATACATATGAAGTATATTCACTTAAATCATCATTGAACTCAACATTTTTAATATTAAGTTCTGAGGCAATAATATCAATATAATAATTATCAAGTGGTATAGTTGATTTTGCTAACATTTTTCTTAGTGGCTGTCTATTTTTAATTTTTGCCTCATTTCTTGCTGATCTTCCTAATTCAACTAAAGTTATAGCCATTTCCATTTCTTCTTCAAGCTTAGTATCAATCATACTTTCATCATATGTTGGATATGAACATAAATGAACAGATTTTTTTGCATTACTATCACATGATAAAACAAGATTATTATATATTTCGTCACTGATAAATGGAACATATGGTGCAATTAGCTTAGAAAATTCAACTAAAACTGTATATAAAGTAGCATAGGCATTTATTTTATCCTGTTCCATTCCAGACGACCAAAATCTATCTCTATTTCTTCTTATATACCAATTAGATAATTCGTCTACAAATTTAAAAATAATTTGAGTAGATTCTGTGACTTTGTAATCAATTAAATCATTAGTTACTTCTTTTATAGTTAGATTAAGTTTTGATAGTAACCATCTATCCATTTTATTTAATGAATTCATATCTAACTTGTGAACTTTTGGATCAAAATTATCTATATTTGCATACAAAACAAAAAATGCGTATGCGTTATGCAGTGTTCCTAAAAACTTACTCTGTCCTTCTAATACAGATTTTTCAGAAAATCTTTTTGGAAGCCAAGGCGCTGAATTAGTATAGAAGAACCATCTGATACTATCTGCACCATATTTCTCAAGAGCCTCAAGTGGTTCAATTGCATTTCCCTTACTTTTTGACATTTTTTGTCCATGTTCATCTTGTACATGTCCAAGAACTAGGCAATTATCAAAACAAGATTTTCCAAATAATAAAGTTGATTCAGCCAATAAAGAATAAAACCATCCTCTAGTCTGATCAACAGCTTCACATATAAATGATGCTGGAAATTGTTCTTCAAATAGTTCTTTATTTTCAAATGGGTAATGATGCTGCGCATATGGCATAGCACCAGAATCAAACCAACAATCAATAACTTCTTTAACCCTAGTCATCTGCTTTCCACAATGCGGACACTTGATATGCACTTCATCAATATAAGGTCTATGTAATTCTACATTATCAATTTTTTCTAGAGCCTTTTCTTTTAATTCTTTTACACTACCAATTGCCTCTCTGTGTCCACATTCATCACATTCCCAAATATTAAGTGGAGTTCCCCAATATCTGTTTCTTGAGATTCCCCAATCTTGTACATTTTCAAGCCAATCGCCAAATCTACCTTTTCCAATACTTTCAGGATACCAATTGATTTTATTATTATTAGCTATCAATTGGTCTCTAACTTCAATCATTTTTATAAACCATGATTCTCTTGCATAATAAATAAGTGGAGTATTACATCTCCAGCAATGTGGATATGCGTGTTCTATAACAGGCGAATCAAACAATAAATTTCTATTATTAAGTTCTTTTAAAACTAATGGATCAGTTTCAAGTACTGTTTTACCTGCAAAGTCTGTTTCAGAAGTCATAAGTCCCTTAGCATCAACAAACTGCACAAAGCCAATACCGTTTTTCATACAAACACGGTTATCATCTTCACCAAAGGCTGGAGCAATATGAACAATTCCTGTTCCATTATCTGCTGTAACATAAGTATCAGCTACAACAATAAAGGCTTTTTTCTTTTGCTTATTGATTATATCTATTACATATGGGTAAAGTGGTTCATATTTCATACCAACCAAATCAGAGCCTTTATATGTTTCAAGTATATCATATTTCTTTTGTCCATCTTCTGCAGTCACACATGATAAAACTGAATCAACTAATTCTTTTGCTAAAATGTATGTATATCCGTCTATACATTTGATTTTAACATACTCAAAATCTGGATTTACACATAATCCAAGATTCGATGGTAATGTCCAAGGTGTAGTCGTCCATGCTAAGAAATACTCATCTTTACCTTCTAACTTAAATCTAACAATTGCAGTCTTAGTTTTGATATCTTTATAACCTTGTGCAACTTCGTGACTTGATAATGGTGTTCCACATCTTGGGCAATATGGTACTATTTTAAAACTTTTATATAGTAATCCTTTATCAAACAATGTTTTTAATGCCCACCACTCTGATTCAATATAATCGTTGTAATATGTAACATATGGATTATCCATATCAGCATTAAATGCAACCTTATAAGAAAAGTCTTCCCACATTCCTTTGTATTTCCAGACATTTTCTTTACACTTTTCAATAAATGGTCCTATACCATAACTTTCAATTTGATCTTTTCCATTTATGCCTAATTGTTTTTCAACTTCAAGTTCAACTGGAAGTCCATGAGTATCCCATCCAGCTTTTCGTGGTACATATGCACCTCTCATAGCATGAAATCTAGGAATCAAATCTTTGAATGCTCTAGTTTCAACATGGCCAATATGTGGCTTACCATTTGCTGTTGGTGGACCATCATAAAACACATAAGAATTAGTTTTCTTATTCTCAATATTCATTTTTAGGCATTCTTCATTAATTTGATTTTCTTTCCAGTATTTTTCAATTTCGTGTTCGTTCTCTACAAAACTAAGATTTGTGTTAACTTTTTTAAACATATTACCTCTCTACTATATTATATTGATTTATAAATAATTTTAGAACCGTCTTCATCAAATTTGAAAGGGATTTCTAATATTTTTTTTAGTTTACCTCTCAATTTATCTTGGAACTCTTTTCGAATATAAAATAACATAAAACCACCTCCACCAGCACCTAATAGTTTCCCTCCAAGTGCACCTACAGATTTAGCATCATTATATATATCATCTATAAAACTATTACTAATATTATTATTTAAACCTCTTTTTAACTGCCAAGTATAATCAAGCAATTTCCCAAACTCATCAAAATCCTTATTAGTTAAATAACTAAATGCTTCATCAACAAGTTTATTCATTTCTAATAATTTATTAATATTACTTGAAATCTGAGTCTGCGTTTTATTTTGAATTTCAAATGAGTTTCTAGATATTCCTGTAAAAAACATCATTAAGTTTTCATTGAATTTACTTTTCTCGTCATAACTAAGAGTAATATTTTTTACATTATAACCATTGTTAAATTCTTTACCCATGTTAATTAAATTAAGGTTTCCAAAAGATGCTGCTATTTGATCCTGTATGCCTCCTGCCTCATTGCACATTACTCTTTCGACATGGATTGCCATATCAGCTAATTTTGCTTTATACTTATAGAGTTCTTCAGAATTATTAATTGTTCTAAATATATCATCATTCTTAAGTCTAAGCAAACTATTTAATAAGCCAACTGCAAATGAAGATGAAGTTCCAAGACCAGTTCTTGCAGGCAAATCAGCATCATAATATACTTTAATATTCTTTATATCTAACAATTTCAAACAATTCTTAACCATCGGGTGGTTAATTTCTTCTATATCTTTAACTTGTTCAATTTTAGAGTAAATGACCTCATCTTTATATTCAAAAAATTCCGGAAGAAATCTAACATTAACATAACAATATTTATCAATGGACGTAGATATGATCTTACCTCCATATTCATTAAAGAAATCAGGAAAATCAGTCCCACCACCAAAAAATGAAATTCTAAAAGGTGTTTTGCTTATAATCATTACGATGACCTCTTCCAAGTCTTTTTTGAAAATAATATAATTATTGGGAATATTTCTAATCTACCTGTTAACATTAGTACTATAAATACTATTTTTGAAAACGAACTAAAGATTGAAAAATTTCCAGTTGGTCCAACTTTTGATAATCCTTGCCCAATATTGTTAAATGTTTCTAATACCGAAGATACTGTAGTGGCAAAATCAAAATTTTCAATTGAAATTAAAATTATCCCAACTAAACAAAACAAACAATAAATCACTACATAAGTTAAAACAGTTCTTACTGTTTCAAATTGTACCGGCTTATCTTCAAACTTAATTATCTTTACACTATTTGGATGTAATTGTGAATAAATTTCGTTAGTCGCAATTTTGTATGAAATTATAATACGTGATACTTTAATTCCACCAGCAGTTGAGCCAGCACATCCACCACAAATCATTAAAAATAATAATAAAGCTTGTGAAAGTTCAGGCCATTTAGCAAAATTATCACACGAAAATCCTGTTGTAGTTATAATTGATGCAACATGAAAATATGCTGTATGTATGGCATCTTTCCAACTATTATACATTGATAATATATTTATAAATATAATTAAAACAGATATAATTACTATTATAAAATATACTCTAAGTTCTTCTGAAAAAAAAGCATCTTTAAATTTCTTTATAATTATCAAAAAGAATATATTAAAATTTATACCAAACAACAGCATAAATGTTGCTATCAAAATTTGACTTATTGGATTATATGCTGCACAACCATTTGAAGTAACAACAAATCCTCCTGTACCTGCAGTACCAAAGCCAATGCAAATAGAGTCATATAGTGGCATTCCACTAATTTTGTATGAAATTATTGCTATTATTGTAAGTACAACATATATAAGATATAACATTCTAGCAGTGTCAGAAACCTTTGATACTAATTTTCCAACTTGCGGTCCCGGGCTTTCAGCCTTCATAATCTGCATATTTTCACTTTTAGTAGGTATAATTGCAAGCATCAATACTAATACGCCCATTCCACCTACAAAATGTGTAAAGCATCTCCAAAAGTTAATGCATTTAGAAAGTTTAGATGGATCACTTAATATTGTCGCTCCAGTGGTAGTAAAACCAGACACAGTCTCAAAAAGCGCATCTAAGTAGTTGGGTATTTCTTTCGAAATATAAAATGGCATGGCACCAAAAATAGATAAAATTATCCACCCAAGCGATACAGTCACAAAACCTTCAGCAGAATAAAATCTATTGTCGCTAACAAATATTCTTTGTAAAACCAATCCAAGCATAAATAGAATCAATATGCAAATTAAAAAATATATACCTTCGTGCTCTTTATATATTAATGATACAATAAGTGGAAGCATCATAAATAGTGCTTCTAGCATCATTAAAAAACCTATTAAATTTAATACTTTTTTTATATTCATTATTCAGATTCAACAATATCAGTAATATTTGTAAATTTATTGTCTTTTGTAATTACAACCACACTATCATCAACTTTTAGCACATCAAAACCATTTGGTCTAATAACATTACCGTCTCTATATATACCTGCAATTACAACATTTTTCTTAAGATTCAAATCCTTTAATGGTATATTTGTAACAATAGAATCATTTTTAATTTTAAATCCTAAAGCTTCAACTCTATCATTAAACAATCTATACAATGTATCAATGTCGCTATTTCCACTATTTATATTTGCTCTAACATAAGATAAAATAATATTAGAAGCTATTCTTTCAGGATTAACTATACTACCTATTTGAGTATCTTTTATAGCATCGACAAAATTTAAATGATTAACTTTTGCTATAGATTTTGTGTTAGTGCTATTGGACAAAAGTGACAATATAATATTTTCTTCATCTAAACCAGTTAATGCAATAAAAGCATCTACATCATGCATACCCTCTTGAATTAAAACATTTTTATCCGTAGCATCTCCTTTAACTACAGAAATACTTGGATATTTTGAAGCTAAGTCTATGCAGCTGTCTCTTTCTTTTTCAATTACCTTTATTGAACAATTCATATTGCTCTTCAAGATAATATTAACTAAATAATGAGTTATACGCCCAGCACCAACAATCATAATTGAAGATAACTGTTTATACTCATAACCAATTTCTTCAAAAAACTTTATTACATTTTGGTGATCAGCAACAAATAATATTTTATCTTTCTCATGAACAGTTGAATTTCCATTTGGGATTATTAAATCTTCGCCTCTCTCTATAGCACAAATCAAGATCTTACACTTAAGGTCTTTATTAATATCTACAAGTTTTTTTCCAACAACAGATGACTTTTCAGGAATTTCTATCATTAATGAGTTTAGCCTACCTTTAAAAAACGAATCTGATGTTATTGAGTTAGGATATCTCAATATGCGAGCTATTTCTTGTGCTGTAGCAAACTCGGGATTAATAGTCATAGAAATATCAAGTTCTTTCATAATGTATTCTATTTGCTTTGTGTATTCAGGATTTCGAATTCTAGCTATAGTTTTACAATTTGAACTTTTTCTAGCAATTAAACAAGTTAATATGTTAATCTCATCACTACTAGTACATGCAATAAGATATTCGGCTTGCTCAATTTGTGCTTCTAATAATACTGATTGAATTGCCCCATTTCCAACAACACTCATGCAATCAATATTTGACATTACATTGTCTAAAACTTCTCGCGACTTATCAATCAATATAATATCGTGCTTTTCATTTGCTAAACTTTGAGCTAGAGTATAACCAACTTTTCCACATCCAACAATAATTATCCTCATAACATTCCTCTATACATATTCAATCTTTGGATTAAATCTATATCCATCAATGTAACCATTAAGCAAATATTTAATTCTCAAAAATCTTTTATCAGACGATAAAAACATAATTCTAAGTATATGATACAAGTTTCTTACAAACATGTATATATGTCCTCTTATACCTTCTCGTCTAAAACATACAACATCATTTCTATATATAAATTTATATCGTTCCAATCTATCAGGAGTATCTCTTACAATTGTAACACCAAAATTATTTGCACATTTATGCGTTACTACACTTTTATTACATAGATACCCAGGCTTTGCATATTTATTTATTTTTTTAAATGTCAATCTTCTTGTCCATTCTAAATCATCTGTCCAAATTATAAACTCTTTTATAGGTAAACCAACTATGTTTATATCTTCTCTTTTAAAAAAGCATGAAACAAATGAAGAAAAATCAACATTAACTAATTCTGAATCAAAATCATGAATTCGTCTTGCAACCGATTTTCTTTGAATATTAGTTTTGCATATGCTTCCGTCTTTCCATATAACTTTGCTAGATAAAAAACCGAAATTATCATTTAAGCTATCAGCTACATTTAATAATTCATATAACGAATCATTATGTACAATACAATCATCATCCATCAACCATATATATTTATATCTAAGTTTAGAAGCAATACGTATTCCATGATTATAGCCACCAGCGCCATTCATATTTATATCTGAATTATAGATATAAAACTTTATCATATTGTATTGTTTATCTAATGTATCTAAATACTCTTTAGTTCCATCAGCGCTTGCATTGTTTACTATAATAACATCACATAGAACACTTGAATTAGACAACGCAAATATACATTCTTTAAGTAACTGTAATCTATTATGTGTAACTATGACAGCAACAACACTTTTATCTTTTTCATCCATTATCGATTTGTTTTCAAAATTGAAAATAATTTAATATTATTTTTTTTAACAAAATTTATAAATTTTGCCATAAGATAACAAACATATATATTTTTACGCTTTAATACAAAGTATATTATTTTTAAATATAATTTATTAGGTCGTGCAATGTTTATACATTTTGTAAAATTAGTATTATGTAAATATTTTCCAATCATTAATTCTTTTTCATTATTTGATAATTTACACTCATCATTAAACAAATTTACCATGCACTCTAATACTCTATCAATATACCTTCTAGAGATCATTTCCATAGAGTTCTTATCCTCATTTAGTCCCCAGTATGAAAAAAGTGCAAGCATCTCATAGTGTTCCTCTTCTCTTTTTTCATAAAGATTTTCAACATACTTTTGAGTTTCAGAGTCACTTCTTTTTCTCAAAAAATGATAATATTGCTTTTTAACATAAGTGACATTACCTATATCTTTAATTACATTAAGCACGAATGGAAAATCATCTCTATATGTTATTGGGAAAGTAATCTTATTATCTTTCAAGTATGAAAGCTTATACATTTTATTCCATGGTGGATAAAACATATTTCTATCAAAATTTAAATATGAATTTTTTCTAAAATCCAAATTATTATTAAAGTTTTCAATATTTAAATTATTTGTTGTACATGGGATATAGTTTAATACAATATATTTATTTGAATCATAGTATGTATTAATATAAAAGCCTGATATAATTAAATCACTTTTATATTCTATCGCAACATTTAGTAAATCCTCAAGCATATTTCTATCGACATAATCGTCGCTATCAAAAAAACATACATAATCTCCACTAGCTAATTCTAAAGCACTATTTCTTGCACGATGAGCACCAGAATTTTTTTGATGTATAACTTTAATATTTGAATGTCTCTTAGCATATTCATCACAAATTTTCCCTGAATTATCAGTGCTTCCATCATCTATCAAAAAAAACTCAAAGTTGTTATAACTTTGGTTTAACACTGATTCAATAGCCTTTGGTAAGTATTCAGCTACATTATATACTGGCATTATAACAGAAATTTTATATTCATTGTTTGGCATTATTTTTAATATATTCTTGCGTTTTAATATCAAACCCTTCAGTGTTTTCTTTCATTATAAAAACTTTCAATGTTCTTAATATAAGTTCTAAGTCAAATATAAATCCACATTTCTTAATATAAATTAAATCAAGTTTTAATTTGTCAATAGCTGAAGTATTGTATTTACCATAAATTTGGGCAAGACCTGTAAGTCCTGATTTTACTTTGCTGCGATATTGGAATTCACTAATTTCTTTAGTATATAACTCTACATGTTCTTTTCTTTCAGGTCTAGGTCCAACTAAACTCATATCACCAATAAGGATATTAATTAATTGTGGAATTTCATCTATATGGTACTTTCTTAGAATTTTCCCAACCTTTGTAATCCTATCATCTTCTTCTAAAGTAGGCATAACATCATTATTGTTGGAAACTTTCATTGATCTAAATTTAATAATGTTAAATAGTTTATTATCAATTGTAACTCTCTCTTGCAAGAAAAAAACAGGACCGCCATCTTCAATCTTAATCATAAGTGCAACAATTAGCCAAATTGGTAAAAATAAAATTAAAATTAATAAACTAATTATAATATCAATTAATCTCTTGAAAAACTTTACTTCAACTGAAAGACCAAAGTTAGTAGATAAATATAATGGTGTATCAAACACAAGTATATCTTCACTATATTTGAGTAAGATATCAGATATTTTAGGTATAACATATATACTTCTTGAGTTATTAAAACAATGTTTAATTATATCATTTCGTGCTTCTGATGTTATATCACCGATTAATATATTATCATATCTATTGCATTTATTATAAATATTCTCTAAGTCACTCTCATCAAATACTATTTTATCATCAATTATAAATAAGTCTTTCCGTTTTGAAAATTTGATTACAATTTCGTCAATATTGTTTTGTGAAGTAATAAGAAGTACTTCTTTTGGTGGACTAACTCTCTTAAGCAATGCATTTACGCACAATGCCCAAACCACTATAACAATAAAATCAACTATAGTCATGTTTACCATAGGAATTATAGGCATAAGACCAAGTGCAGCTGCTGGAATTATAATTACCAAATAAACAATAATATTACATGCAATAATTGAAAGGAACTCTGAAAATATTAAATAGGCAGGTCTTTGTTCAGATAAATTATTGCAATCAAACAAAACCATAAAAATATATGATAATACCATGTAAACAGTCATCAAGAATACATTACCTTTTAATATATAAGGAAATCTCAATAAAACATTATATGAATTTACCCACGTATAAACAAAAACAAATCCTTGGACTAAAATTAGCACTATAACTAGTGCTAGTTTTACTAAACTTCTATTTGGATTTTCAGATTTAAGCTCTTTCTGCATCTAAATTGCTATTTCTATTAAAATGCTCAGCTACACACATATACATTAAAGTGAAATATATCGGAGTGGTAATTGGAATAGCTATGTTTACAATTGCTTGAACCATATATGCTATAACTGCAATAATTGGTGCTAATATATACGGATTATTTGTAAGGTTTTTTATTCCAGTTCTTATTCCTGAAATGAATATTCCTAAATAACATATAAGCCCAATCAGACCTTCACAAATTAAATAGTTAATGTATTCATTATGCGCACTATCATATACTTCTCCAAATCGGGTTACCATTTCTTCGTAGAATGTTCTTTCAGAAACAACTAAATATGTATCAGGACCATAACCGAATAATCTTTGGAAAAGACTAAAGTTTTGAGTAAAATTAGTAAATGCAATTCTCCAGTTGTGTCCACGGTGAGTTCCCCAATAATCATTAAATACTAATTGGTGAGATGATGGAATTTGATTCCATATGTCTGTGTGTTGCTTAAATACATTCATATCTAAGAGTATATATGTTACTAATGCAAATCCTATGCAAACAATTGTTATATATACTAATTTAAACTGTTTTGGCAAAATTGAATCTAAAGGATTCAAATTATTATTAATTTCTTCACCATAATTTGGTTTAATTTTATAAATTATTATAGCTACAACTATAACTATTATAGTAAATGGTATAAATAAATATGGAATTCCGCTTTTAGACACAAAATCTTGGAAGAATGAACTTTGATAAGTATTGTGCGGAAGTTTAAGTCCAAGCCAAAATGTAAATGCAGAGAATAATAAAATATCAATTAATATTAAATATCTCAAAAATTGTCTTCTATTTTTAAAAGTAAAAAATGGTAAAAATAAATAAAAACCAAAAAATCCAAGAACAATATTATCTGCAAGACCAAATATAGATCCAGCGCAACCAATAAATGATGTTATACCATAAAATATTGATCTAATTGGATTTTTTTCAATAACAAATAGTGAGCCTGCCAATGCATATACCATGATTGTATAATTTGTGTATGTGTTCAAGTTTCCTATACTTGAGGCAAACATACCTTTTTGGTGAGCAGAAACATTTCTAAAAAATCCAAATGGATCTAACCAAAAAAAGTCAAGTGTTCCCCATATACAAGCAAAACAACCAGCAAGTATAGCAAAATCAAAATAATACCTTTTAAATTTAAAAGTTCTAGTTATACAAAAATAAGATATTAAGTATATTAACCAGCATTCAAGTCCTTGATATCTTCCTGCATTTCCAAAAAATGATTCTTCTTTAAAATCTGAACCTATAGTAGAAATGGTCATTGAAATTATCATAACTACAAAAAAGATATCGGTAATAGTTATATGTTTTCTAATGTTACTAATTTTAAATGAATCAATAAATCTCCTTATAGCTGTTGGAGATGAAGATTGATTCTTAGCATCAATAAATAAATATGTTAATCCAAGAAAAGCTAATATTATGGCCAATGATATTGCCCAAATTTTAAATACAACATACCTTGCGCCCAAAATGTCAAAGTATTTATCATGAGTGTATAATGGGAATATTGTCAAAATAAAGAATACATAAACACCTGTAACTCCAGATGCTATACTTAAAAATATTTCACTTAACGATTGTCTTTTCTTAACTGTTGCCATATAAATTACTCCTTAATATATCTAGGATCTATTGGGATTGTTGCACCAGGTTTAAATTTATTATCTCTTAAAACTGATTTATCCTCTAAATCAGCATAAATATTTAACCCATAAACATCAAATACATTTCCATAATCTCCATAACTTCCATCACTTAAAACTGAAGGTTTCTTAAATCTATAGTCTTGTTCATTGGCATTAATTGCAATACCATTTAAAACCATAGACAAAAACAAATCTAAATCAGAAACTACAGTTCCATTTATGCAAGTGCACTTTATACTAATTTCTTTAGTGCTATTATCACCTGATATATCAAAACTACCATTTTTAACAAAGAAAAACGGCATAAATTCTGATGATAAATAGTCAATAACAAAATTATGCATTGCAGTAAAATCTAAATCATAATCACCAGTCCTTAAGCTTTGATCTGGTTTTTCAACAGAAATTTTTGAATAATCAACTTTCTTTTTACAAGAAACTAATGATGTTAATGACATTATTAACATCAAAAACAACAAAGAGAATCTCTTTAACATATTTATCTCCTAATATTTAATTAAATGCGGCATTTTATGCCACAAAACTTATATTATTTTATCACAATTATGTTTATATGTCAAAAAAATAGCCGTTAAAAACGGCTATTTTTAAGCATTTTATTGATTACCATCCAAAATTACCAAAGTTTCTAAAGATATCATCAAAATCCTCAAATGGATCATAGTAGTTGCCATTATTATTTTGTGGATTTTCATTGCTTGGTTGAGTTTCTGATTTTTGTTTAGATTCAGATACAGTCTTTTTTGCAAGTTTTACTTTAAACTCTTTTTCTATATAACTTCCACCATCAAGTCGTTTTACCTTTATTGATACTTCCTGACCGGCTCTTGTGTATTTTAATAGCTCCTGCAATTCAGAGACAGTTTTTACTGACTGATCATCAAACGAAATAATGATATCTTTTTCTTTTAATTCTGAATTCTTAACTGGTGAATCATCATTAATTTTAAATACATAAATTCCTTCAGGCATATCTAAACTTTCTGCAGTTTGTGAATCAATATTTCTTGCTGTAATTCCTAATTGACCTTGTTCAGCTTCTGGGATTGACTCTCTGTCTCTTCTCTTAGACATAGTTTCTATAACATCTGCAGCTACATTTATTGGTATAGCATATCCCATACCTTCGATTGCATTACCTGAACTTTTAGCAACATTAATACCAATCAATTCTCCTTTTAAGTTCAACAAAGCTCCACCAGAATTTCCAGGATTTATCGCTGCATCAGTTTGAATAAGTTTAGACGAATTACCAATCTCGTCAATTTCTCTATCTTTCGCACTAATTATACCATAAGTTACCGATTGTCCAATTCCAAGTGCATTTCCTATAGCAACAACATGTTCTCCTACTTTAATATTATCAGAATTACCTATGTTTGAAATTTTAATGTTTTGTAAAACTTCTGGATCAATATCTTTCTTTGATACAGAAATAATTGCTAAATCTTTTGACGAATCAGTGCCTTTTATCGCAGCATCATAGGTTTTTGACTCATTAAATGTAACTGACAAACTGCTAGACTGTTGAACTACATGGTTATTAGTTAAAATAATAACTTGCTCATCTGTCATACCAACTATAACTCCGCTTCCTGATGCAGGCGCCTCATATTCTTGTGGTTGTACTCTATATCCAAAGATTGAATATCCATTTTGAGTAAACTTTTGCATATTAGTAATCGCAACAACAGTTGGCATAACGTCATTAATTAAATCAGTCAAATCATCATAATAACTTAAATTATTATTTCTAGTTTTCTTTACAACTGACCTAGTTGAAACAATACTTGAATCGATCTTTTGAGCACTATTTGTTGCATTCTCGATTCCGCTCACAATTGCATTGTTATTTATAATGCCTATTTTAGCTGAAAAAACATTAACTCCTACCATAACAAGACCAGCAATTAATCCAAATGCTATGGCTGAAATAATTACTGTTAATACCTTTTTCATTATAATCACTCCTTTATATATATATAATATTTTACATTGTATATCAGTATTGTGAAAAAAATGTGTCTAAAATATATTTTTTTTATGATTATTGTGGCGGTCCTAATATCGGAACTACTTCACCACCGTCTACATTATTGCTTGGGTTAAGGTTTGGATTAGGTATAGATGTCGTCTCTGTAACTACGCTGCCTGGAGGACCAGAAACTACAACCCCTCCTCCATTATTTTGGTTATAATTTGTTCCAGGTGCATTGTTTACTGCAGAATTATTGTTCATGCCAGGGCTATTAATTTGATTTGTATTGGTATTTGAACTTTGATGCGGAACACCTGGTGCATCATAAACAGTATAATCGTTACTACCTGGCGCCCTTTGTGCATTAGTTGTTTCATTGGTTACACCTGTAGTCTCTCTATTTGATGCATTAAATGGGGCTCTATTATCATCTTGCTCTGGTTCCTCAGGATAACTATCAGCATCTACAATATTTAAATTGTTTGGTGCCGAAACTGGTATAGGATTTGTAGTCTTAATATTTGAAGGTGATGAAATATTAGAGCGTGGTCTATTAGTAGAATTTGAGCTAATTCCCTCTGCTTCTAAAACCGATTCTAGCTTTGAACTTTCTTTAATACTTTCATTTATTCTATTTTCTTCATTGTACTTAGTTCTAAGTTCAATAATTCTATTACTATATCTTTTCACAGCATTTGATGGTGTGTAATCATCAACATTAAACAAAATCTTATGCAATTTAACTACGGCCTTTTCTAAATTTAATGGTACAACACAATCACCACTTCCACCCATACTCATAGTTACAACATTATTGACATCTGGACATCCTGCAGATTCTGTTATATTTATAGTTCTAACAATTCTAAGTAGAGATATCATTTCATTCATATCAAAAGCATATGCAATCTGAGGTAAAACCGCTTCAATAATCAATCTTAATCTTGGAATATCTAATTCTTTTGCTTTTTCTAAACAAAGTGCGATTACTTTTTTTTGTCTTTCTACTCTTTGGAAATCACTATCCATCAGTCTTAGACGACCATATGCAACAGCTTGGACTCCATCTAAATGTTGCATGCCAGACTTCTTTATATAATGCGCAGCAGGATTTTTTGCATCAATTCCCGTGGCAATACAAGTTTCATGAATGAAAGCATTCATATATGTGTATTCGGATTTTGTAATTTCTAAATCTATTCCACCAAGCAATTCAATTCCATCAGCAACTGCTTTCCAGTTAAATGCAAAATAACTATCAATATTAAGATCAAAATTCTTATTTAATGTCTTTACTGCTTGCTCTGGTCCACCTCTTCTATAGGCTGCATTTAACTTATCGTATGAATTGTTATCCGTTACGTTCAAATATAAATCTCTATATACAGATATTAATTGAGCATCACCAGTTTCTAAGTTTAAATTTACAATCATGTTAACATCTGCATTATTTCCTTTATCAACACTACCTGTTCTAGAGTCAACACCAAAAATAGCTGCAGTTTTATAACCCTTCATTATAGCCAATGTAGATTCAGTGATATCAGTATTTTCAACATTTTTTACATTAAAAGGTATTGGTTGTGTTATATTAGAATATCTATAAACTAGTCCAACAAAATATATTCCTATTAATGTTAAGATTTCAATAACAAACATTGCTACTATCAGTTTTATATTCGTTTTTCTCTTTTTTATATGCGATTTATTTGAATCGTTAAATGATGATCTATGTTTATCGTATAGTGAACTATTATATTTGTTAATCTTTTTATTATATTCTTGATGACTATTATATTGTTCTGGTTCATAATTTTTAATATTTGAATTCTGAATTTTATCTTTAATATCATATTCACTATCTTTTTCAGTTTTAATATTAAAAAGTTTAACTGGATTTTTACCAATCAAAGACAATACTGATTCAAATTCAGCATTTCTATAATCAAAACTTTCTTTTTTATCTTGGGTGAATCTACCCCTATTACCTAATAATGACATAATCCACCTAATATGCGTTTTTATTTACAAATCCAAAAAATGGTGTAAGTAATAAAATTTTAATATCTAATCCTAGTGTCCAATTTTCAATATACCAAATATCATATTGAATTCTTTTTTCTATATCAGTATCGCCTCTTAAGCCATTAATCTGTGCCCAACCAGTCATACCAGGGCGAACTTGATGTTTGATCATATATCTAGGAATTGTTTCCTTAAATTCTTCGACAAACTGTTTTCTTTCTGGGCGTGGTCCAACTAGGGACATATCGCCAAACAATACATTAAAGAACTGTGGTAACTCGTCAAAGCTTATTTTTCTAATGAATGCTCCAATTTTTGTTGTTCTTGGATCATTTTTTACAGTCCAAGCTTTTTTTTCTTCTTCATCAGTTTGTTCTATCATTGAACGAAATTTATACATAGTAAATACTTTATTGTGAAGTCCAACTCTTTCTTGTTTAAATATAATCGGACCTTTAGATGTAAGTTTAATTGCAATAGATAAAAAAATGAAGACTGGAGAAAATAATATTATTCCAAAAATTGATCCAAATATATCAATAGTACGTTTTATAAATCTATTAAATAAGTTTTGAAGCGGAACCGCCCTTATATTTATAACCGGCATTCCATCAAAATCTTCTGTAACTGGCTTAGTTGGTATAATTGTGCCATAATCAGGAATAAACTTAGTATGAAGGCCTGATTTCTCACATATTGAAACTACATATTTTAATTTGTCATATTCATTTAATCCAAGAGTTATAATTACCTCATCAAAATCGTTTGTTTCAATAAGTTGTTTTAAATTATTAATTCTATCTATAACTTTTACATTTCTATAATCACTGTCAATCTTATGATTGTCATCAACAATACCAAAAATATGATATCCCCATCCAGGATTCTTATTAATCTTGTCAATAAACTTAAATGCCGCATCACTATATCCAACTAACAATATATGCTTTTGATTAAATCCTTTTTTTCTAAAAACCCTTAATAGTAGCCTTACAAAATTTCTAGTTAAAAACTCTAAGATTACATTAAATACTCCAAAAGTAAAAATCATTATTCTAGAGAAGTTAGAAAAATATGGATTCTTACTTCCAACAAATAAAATTGTATTGATAATTAAAAGTCCTAATATATTTGACTCTAATATTCTTGTAAATTCAGCAAAGATTCCAAAAGTTCTATTAACCCTATATAAGCCAAAAATCGTATATAAAATCAAAAATAATGGAACAATAATTATTAGAGCAGCAAAATAAATATTGCTTGGTAATACACCTACAGTAAGGTTTTCTCTCAAATAAATAACAACTAACCAAGCAAGTAAATAAGATAATGCAACTATAATTGCATCTATTGGTAAAAACACTCTATTTAACTGTTCATTTTGACTCTTCATTATATATGTCTATTTAAAAAATTTAGGCAATACTTGATTAAATTAATAACTAATTCTATTTCAATTTTAATAAATGTATAAATACTAATTGTTGTGAAATCAGTTTTTTTAATACGATTCAAACCCCTAAAGCCATCAAAGATACCGAAGAAATAATCGAGTCCAAATCCTTTAAGATAAAAAAATACTTGCTTAATAGCCATACCAACAAATAGTGGTAAAATATTTATAAGAATTTGAATATATGGCATATTCTTATAAATAAGGAATATATTATTTCTTGCTGAAGTCCTTACTTTAAACTCATTATATTTTGAACCGCTTGTAGCACTCCCAAGATGATAACATCTTGCTGTAAAACAATTCTTAATTCTATATCCATAAAGTTTTGCACGATAAGATAAGTCTATGTCTTCAAGATAGGCAAAAAAGTTTTCATCCAGCAAACCAATTTTTTCAAGCGCAGAATTATTATATATTGAGGCTCCTCCACAAGCACTAAAGCATTCTTCGTTATGTCTTATATTATTAACTTTCTCACCAATATGACCTTGAAATGCCCATCCTAACAATGTATAGTAGTCACCAAAACTATCAACAATCTCCTTGTCATGATAATTAATCATCATGGAAGAAACTGCAAAAATATTGCTTTTATTTTTAATACTATAAAATAATTCTTTAATAAAACCATCTTCTACATATGCATCATTATTCAGTAAAACCGAGTATTCAAAACCATTATCAATTGAATATTCAAATCCTCTATTTACTGCATAGGCAAATCCAGTATTTTCATTTAATAGAATTGAATGGTAATTTTTGTTTTCGATGCAAATTTTAAAAATAAATTCAGCAGATCCATCAGTTGAACCATTATCTACAATCAAAACATCAAAGTTATTATAACTTTGTTGATTTAAATGATACAAACACTCTTTTAATAAGATAAGTTTGTTGTAATGTGGAATTATAACTAATACTTTATTCATTGATTGTTTTCATTATAGCCTGAATTTCATCAGGAATTGGAAATGGTTCTCCAACTTTTTCATATTTTAAATTTCGTAAAGCGAAGTTATTTTGTCTTAAAGTAAGATTTGGATTATAGTACTCATCAATTGATTTGAGCTTATCACTCCATCTTTTAACAAAAAAAGCAAATTCATTGTTAAATCTTTTTACTTTTTCAGGAGTGTCTTCTAACCCTCTGCTCTTACTTTCATAATGGTAGAAAGAACTATAAGGGTTATATACTATTAGATAGCCCAGTTCTCTTACTCTTAAGCATAAATCAATATCGTTGAATGCAATTTTCAATTTTTCCTCAAAACCAGAAATCTTATCAAAAATTTCTGACTTAATCATCAGGCAGGCAGCAGTCACTGCATTTAAATCTTGTGCGATTTGTGCTCTATTCATATACGTATTGTCAAAATCATTTATACCTTTAAATAAATGGTCAGCAATACCACCTATCCCAATAACCACTCCGGCATGTTGATAAGACTTATCACTATATAATAATTTTGCACCTACGATACCAACATCATTACGTTTTAAGTATGAAATCATTTCATGTAGACTATCTAGTTTAATCATCTCTACATCATTATTTAAAAATAATATGTATCTACCATTTGCAAATTTTCTAGCAAAATTATTGATTTTTGAATAATTGAAATCACCCTTATAGTATACTACTTTAATTCTTTTATCACTTATATTATCATAATATTTAAAAGTATTATCTTCAACAGAATTATTTTCACAAATAATTATCTCAACATTCTGATAATTTCCTTTTAATACAGAACTTATAGTTAAATCCAAATCATCTATATGGTCTTTATTTGGTATAATTATACTGATTAACTCTTCGTCTTTTACCATCTTAAACTTAGTGTGATATAGTCCATAGTCAAATCCTTTTTCAACACATTCTATTTCGCTAAAATTAATTTTAGTATTTTTGTAAAACTCTTCTATAGTTTTATTGCCATTATCGAATGCATATAATTTACTACTTGTATTTTTCGAGGTAGATAATTTATGACATCTCCAATGATAGAGCACTTTAGGTATATGGCAAATTGTACTTGTATCATATTTACCATCCTTATATGAATCATTAATAATCAAATTTACAATTCTAAGAAACAAGTCATAGTCCTGAGCGCCATTAAATTCTTTTCTCTCATAAACATTATCTATCTCATATAATCTATCTAGCATTGTCCTTTTAATAGTAGTTAAATGGCAAAAATAATTAACAGATAACAACATATCAAGATTAAAATCCGGCTTAAATGCTGGTTCAAAATATGACTCATCTTTAGTATCAACTTTGTCTTCATCCGAGTAAATTAAATTGGCATTTGGACACTCATTAATTTTTTTAGTTACCTCATATAGAGCATCAAGTGTTAATTCGTCATCATGGTCGCACAAAACAATATACTCTCCGCTTGCCATTTCTATCGCTTCATTTGTATTTTCAGCTATACTTAGATTCTTAGATAGATGTTTAATTTTTATATTATTTAGATCATAATTATAAGTATTTAATTCTTTGTAATAATTGCTCTTTAGTCTTTCAAAAAATTGCTTTGGATTGTTTTTATTATTGCTATAATCAGTTGCATCTGTAACACAAATTTCAAAATTTTGATATGTTTGATTAATTAATGATTTAAACAACAAATATAAAAAATGCTCATCAGTATCATATATTGGTATTACAATTGAATATAAAGGTTTAATCTTGAAACTATTATCATATCTTTGTCGACTTAATTCTTCATCAGAAGTTTTAGTTAATTCATACCACTCCGAATAATCATAATCAACATTAAAACCTGATAATTTTCTTTTTGCTTTTTTTATAAATTCTTTAATTCCATTTTTAAACAAAAACTCAAATGCTCTTTTGAACGTATTTTTGTTAAAATATGCAATTAATAATTCTCTCTTTTTTCTATCTGTAGTATTAAATGAATCTATGATTTTTTTATTAAGTCTCTCATTTACTGTCTCATTTTCAGATTTAATTATTAAATTAAAAGTTTTATCTTCATTAACATCATACTTGAACTCTATATCAAAACCAAAATTTCTATCTCCAGCAAAGTCCTCTAAATAAATCTCTACAACATCATTTCTAAGCTTTCTTGTAAGTTTAAAATCTACTTCAGATTTATTATCTAATAAAACAGTAAACTCAACTTTGCTTTCTGGATTTTTGGGCAAAACCCAACCCTGTATATGAATATTCCCATCAGATATTCTTTTGACGTCAATCTTGTAATTCACTTAGAAATTTATCCTTTCTTCTTCAATAACAAGTGGTCTCTTCATAGTTCTCTGATTAATGGCAAGTACATATTCGCCGATAATACCGATAAATAGAATTTGTATAGAGCCCAAAAAGAGCATCCCAAGGAGTACGGGTATCATACCAGCTTGGAATCTATCCCACCATATTAATTTCATAATTAAGTATATAATGGCAACTAATACAGAAATCAATAATACTATACCACCAAAGAATGTAGCAATTCTAAGACCTATTTTTGTATAACTTGTAAATGATAACATTGCCGCATCATACAAACTATAAAAATTATTTGATGTTTTACCTTTATATCTTTTACCTTGTTCAAAAGGTATTTCTTTTCTTTTATAGCCGAGTTCTGCGACAATACCTCTCAAAAATGGTGTAGGGTCATCAAGTTTTCTAAGTATATTAATAAAATCTTTGTCATAAAGACCAAATCCAGTGAACATTTTAATCTGGTCAACATTTGAAAACTTATTAATCAAATCATAATATGCTTTCTTTAATGTTTTTAATATAAAATTATCTGTTGATGTTCTTCTTACTCCTATCGCAATTTTATATCCTTCTTCCCACGCTTTCACAAATTCAGGAATAAGTTCAACCGGGTCTTGAAAATCCGATGCCATAGAAATTACTGCGTTACCACTTGTATTTAATAATCCATAATATGGTGAATTAAACTGGCCAAAGTTTTTAGCATTAAAAATCGCCTTTGCCTTTTTGTCTTTTTTACAAATCTTTCTAATAATATTTCTGGTATTATCTTTTGAGTCATTATCAATAAAAACTATCTCATAATCATACTTTTTAAGTTGACTCTTAAATAGTTTAGTAACTGCAATATATATTTTTTCTATATTGCCCTCTTCGTTAAAACTAGGCAGGACAACGCTTATAACCTTCTTTTTCTTCATTTTATCCTTTCCACACAAAAACAAAAGACACTTTGTGTCCAGTAGATTTTCTAATAACATTATAACATACAATAGCTAATTTTACTATAAATATATAAAAAAATATAAGCTTTTTTGCTTATATTTTGTTGATTCTCGTATAATTAAACCAATATTGTTGAATCATACCAGCATATTTTTCATATTCTTTTGGAATCTTACCATTATACTTTTTGTCAAGTACTCTAGAAATCCATACATCAATAGGACAAATGCTCATGCGGTGATATGCAAATAGTGCAACGCAGGATGCAACTTTAATGCCAACACCCTTTATTGTCAAAAGAGTATTGATCAATTCTTCATCTGACAATTTATTCAACTCTTCTAGATTATACTTTCCTGCAATATAATCTTTACAAAACTCAATAATATAATCTGTTCTATATCCCATGCCACATGATAAAAGTTTTGATTTGCTTAGTTTTAAAATCTCTTTAGCACTTGGGAATGCATAAAACTCACCGTATTTATTCTTAATCTTTTTACCTGACAATTTACACATTCTTTCTATAGAGGTCTGTATAGCTTTTACTGATTTTCTTTGAGATATAATGAATGAAATAATCATTTCAAACTTATCTTGATTTAAAATTCTTAAGCCATTACTAAATTCAATACACTTTTTTAAAAATTTATCTGACTTTTTACAAACCTTACTATATTTATCATAGTTATCAGATAAATCAAAATAATGGCTATAATATTTAAATTCTTTTTCACTGCAGTCAAAATCAAATGTATTATTATTTATAACTTTAACTCTAAGCATCTTATCAACCGAAAATATATTAAATACATTCTCTTCAACTTCATACATTCTAAAACACTGACCAGAGTTGGCTATTGTCCTAAGATTTAAATTTTTAATCTTTTTTATCATACTATAAAAATCCAAATAGAAAATAATAGTAATTGCAAAAATAGCATAGTCCTAATTTCAGGGTAAAAATTATTATAAAGGTATACTTCTAAAATGATATTTGCCATAGAGCCAATATTAAAAATAATAGATGAAATACCAAATCCAGCTACTATACTTGGCGCTTCACCAAGAAAAATATAAGAGATAAGTATAGAAACTATTAATAGCAAAACTGCAACTGCATATAAAATGATAGCAGCTATAGTGCCTTCAGAGAGTGTATGTAACTGATAACTATAAATTGTTTTATTTTTTCTAACTATTTCACGCATACATTTATCTTATAACTGCAGTTTCCTCATAAGATTTAATCTCATATTCTATACTGCCTATCTCGCTTAGTGCTTTTTTAGTATCGTCAGTATAATATCTTCCATGTGTATTTTCATATATATCTTTTGATGTAGGCCAAACTACAATTTTCGGACTAAACTTTTTGTAAAGTTCTGGGTCTATACCATTTTGACCGTGATGTGAAAGAACTATTATATCTGAACTATATATACTGCTTGTCAAATATTTTAAATCTTCATTATCAGTTTCATCTAAATATTTGAAAAACTTATTGCCGCCCTCATATCCTAAATCACCAAAAATCAACAAATTATGTTTACCATTTGACAATGACACTAAATATACGATTGATGTGTTGTTTATAGGGTCTTGATCTAATCTATATAAATCATTAAGTTTATTAACTTCTAATCCAAGTGCACCACCAACTGGACCTCTTAAATAACTTGGTACTTCAATTGAATCTTTATACCTATCAATGAATTCTTGGTCCTCATAAGTATATTTAAAACTTTTTTCCATTTTATTTACTATATATTTATTATTTACATTGATTTTATATACATTGATTGCATTTTCAAATAAATGATAAATTCCAGCATCATTACCCATTTTTTCATAATACCATTCAAAATCTGTAAAATCATACACAATCTCCTCTATTTTTATATCAGTTCTTTTGTCACTTAAAATTTTATATAAAGCTCCTATATGGTCATCATGAATATGAGTAATAAACCAAGTTGTAACCACTCCACCATTGTCTTTTATTATATCGCAAAGGTAATCAGCATCCTCTACTCTTCCACCATCAAATACTACAAGATGTCCATGACCATCATTAACAAGTACTGATAAACTTTGAGCGACAGTTTGATTTTTTGGAATTATAATTTTAGCTGGTGAGATATTTAGAACATCATAATACTTGTAACTTATATTATCGCTTTCAACATTAAGTAAACTATCAGTTGTTGTATCGCCTACTGCAAGATTTATTTTTTTTGAGTTTTTATTGCAACACAATAAAAATGTTTGAATAAAAACAATAATTGCTAAAAATAATATTAATTTTAATATATCTCTTTTCACATCAAATTATAATAGATATTACAGCATATATCTCGCATAAGAAAATAGTTGGAGTGAAAATTGATTTTCTAAGACAATGACGAAGAATTTTGCTTAGAGTTTTAGCATTGTCTGAGCGAAGCGAGTTTGCAAAACTCTTGCAAAATTCGAGTCAGAGCTCGTAAAGAAAATCTTATTTTCACGACCTATTTTCAATGCGAGGTATATGCTATTTAGTCAATATATTTCGTATTATATCATAAAAAAAGAAATCTTGCGATTTCTTTTCTTATGTGCCCGAGGGGATTCGAACCTCCGACCCACGGCTTAGAAGGCCGTTGCTCTATCCAGCTGAGCTACGGACACAAAAACACTATTATTTTATCATAAATTTATAATTTGTCAATAACAATGATTATAAAATTATTTAAAGAATACTGATTTAATTCCAATGCAGAATATAAATGCAATAATCAATGGCAAAACAATTTTACAATATAAGTATAAGCCCTTTGGCATCTTAGCACCAGAACCAGTATTTGCCTCGTTAATAAATCCGTCCCAACCCCATCCAAATTTATTTGTACAATAAATTACATAGATAAGTGATCCAAGTGGCAATGCACAGTTAGAAACTATAAAATCTTCTAAATCCATGATTCCAGAACCAGCTCCAAGTGGTTGAATGCCAGACCACACATTAAATCCAAGAGCACAAGGTACAGATAAGATAATAATCAAAATACAGCAAACAATTGAACTCTTATGTCTTGACCATCCAGTTAAATCTTTAACACAAGCTAATATATTCTCAAATACAGCAAGTACAGTTGAAAATGCTGCAAATGACATAAATAAGAAAAATAATGATCCCCAAAGTCTTCCGAGAGGCATATTCATAAATATATTTGGAAGTGTAATAAATATAAGTGAAGGACCAGCACCTGGTTCAACATTATACGTAAAGCATGCAGGGAATATTATAAGACCTGCAACTATAGCTACAAAAGTATCCAGTGCTATTACATTTATAGACTCTCCCATAAGTGCTCTTTCCTTACCAATATAGCTTCCAAAAATTGCCATAGCACCTATTCCAAGACTTAATGTAAAGAAAGCTTGATTCATAGCTCCTACTAAAACTTCTCCATTTATCTTCTTAAAGTCAGGAACCAGATAAAATGACAATCCAGTTTTTGCGCCAGGCAAAGTAAAGCAATTGATAGCAATGACAATCATAATTATTATAAGTGCAATCATCATTACCTTTGTAACTCTCTCAAGACCACCTTTAAGCGAGAATGAAAGTACAAAAAATCCTAAAACACACACAATTATCATATAAGAGACAAGTATTTTAGGGCTTACAAGCATAGAACCAAAATAATTACCTATATCATCTCCGCTCATGCCTACAAACTTTCCAGTAACCATTGAATAGAAATAATAAAGTAACCATCCAGCAACTACAGTATAAAACATCATGAGCACAATATTCCCCAAAAAACAAAGTACTCCATGAACAGCCCATCCTTTTTTATTAGGCGTTATTGCTTGATACATAAGTATAGGACTCTTTTGTGCAGCTCTACCCATAGAAAACTCCATGGTGAGAACTGGAAGACCTAAGATAATTAGGAAAATAACGTAGACAAATACAAAAGCTCCTCCGCCATATTGTCCAACCATCCAAGGAAATTTCCATACATTTCCTACTCCAATTGCGCATCCTGCACTGAGAAGCAAGAAACCTAATCTTGTTGCTAATCTTTCTCTTTGCATAACTCCTCCAAATTATAATAGATTTAGATAAAATGTATAAATATTATTAATTTTCAAATCATTTGCCAAATAATCCGAAAATGATTCTATGAATATTTTTTCCAATCCATAGTGAGATGCATTAATATACGAAATCCCTTCTTCTGTTAAATCCAAAATTTGATTATGTTTTAAATCAGATGTTATTAATAAATCTGGCTTTTCAGCGATAACTAAATCAATTTCAGAACTTCCGCTTCCAGGTATTAAAATAATCTTACTGATATTATCATTAACTTTATAATACGATATTTTATCATCGCTTAATTCTAACTTACTTTTAATTATAGTAAGAATTTCATCAAAATTAAGTTTTTTATTAAATGTAGTTATATCCCCTATGCCATAATCAGTCCCATCTATAGTGTAAGACTCAAGTATTTTATGACTATTTATTAGCGACTTATCAAATAATTTATTAATTAAACTAATCCCCATTCCTCGCTTAAGGTTTGAGTCAAAGTTTGTATGTGAACTATATGCACTAATTTCATATTTATTTAGAAGTTTAATTCTCTTAGATATTGGGTCATCATTGATATTTCTGATTTCATTAAAAATCAATGGATGATGCGAAATTATTAGATTTGCCCCATTTTGTTTTGCAAATTCAATAGTTGCTATCGTGACATCTAGGCATACTACTATTCCATTTAAATCAGCATTATAATCAACAATATTAGCACCAGAATTATCAAAACTCATAGCGCTATTTATAGGAAAATCTTTCTCTATTAAACTTATCAGCTCTCTAATTTTCAATTTTTTTACCCTTTACGACTTTGATTATATAATAATATTTATTATCTTCAAATACATTTGTCTGTTCAGTAATTAAAATATCAAGTGTAGAAAGATATTTTATAAGTTCTGTAATCTTAGTATGAGGTGATAATATCATATATTTAAAATTATATTCATTAATATCATTAATAATTTCTTTCATATTATCAAATCCTATTCCAGAAATTATAATTCCAGATTCAATTTCTTTATCAACTTTTTCTAATCCATTAGAAAGAAGTACTTTAAAATTTACATCATTATTTTTAATATAAAGTTCTGCATTTTTCTTACAAAACTCTAGAGGCCCTGGTTTATTGTCAATAGCAATTACATTTTTGCTAATACCAAGATTTGCAATAGTTATTGGTACTTTGCCATGATCAGTTCCTACATCGATAATAGTATCTACCGGCTCACACAAATCTACGATTTTCGTTAATCTTTTTGATAATTTTATACTCATTTGATATAAATAGTTTTATTGATATCCATAATTTTGTTGTTTAATTCAAAAACACTATCAAGATTTAAGTGTGAAGAATTATTAGCTGATCTAATTTTAATCTGCCTAATAACTTGATTCAAACTTTCAACAATTACGCCTTCATCGCTATCATTATAATTATAATTTGCATTTAAAATTTTATTTATAACTTTTTTCTCTTCATCAGATAAACTCTCGATTTTATCATATACGTCACTTATCTTAGTCCCATCAAGATAGAGTTTGTACAAAAACTTATATATATCATTTGAAAGTTCATTGCCATCAATAGCTGCAGCTACTTTATCTTTATACTCAGGTAATAAATAAATTAAATAAATGAAACTTGAATCAATTTTAGATATCTCATTAGTTTTAATACTATTCTTATCTTCTTCTTTTGTGTCGTTATATTGTTTAAACAAATTATCATTTGTAGATATATTATTGCCTTTAAGCTTTGAGTTAAGAATATCGCGAAGTGTTCCAGCATCAAGATTTTCTTGTAGTGCAACTTTCTTTAAGTAATTATCTCTTACAAATGAATTATCAACCTCTGAAAGCATTGTTACAATTTCATTTATATATTTTTCTTGCTCATAAGGGTCACTAATATTGTATTTTCTTTTTAATGTCGAAACAATAAATAAAAAAGTAGGGATTGGATTTTCTAACTTTTTTTTGAAACTTTCTACTCCATATGTATTTATATACTCATCGACATCTTTTGCTGGTTTAAAATCAAGAACATAGGTTTTAATTCCCGATTTGCTAAGAATTTGATCTGAGCGAATAATTGCATTTACTCCTGCTTCATCTGTATCTTGACATAAATATACATTTTTAGGTTTCCTCTTAAGCAAGAACATCTGTTGTTCATTAAACGCAGTTCCCATAGTCGCTACAGCATTGTCAAAACCTGCTTGATGAATAGTGATTGCATCCATATTGCCTTCACAAAGTATGTAAAAGTTTTCTTTCGAAAAGTATGCATAATTCATAGCATATAAAAAACTTTTTTTATGAAATATCATTGTATCGTCTGAATTTACATATTTTCTTTCTTTAGGCTTAGCTTCCAGAGTTCTACTTTGAAATCCAACTACATGCTTATATGTATCAACAAGCGGAAACATAACTCTATTATAAAATGTGTCACAGGGTTTATCATTATACAGTCTAAAAAGTTTTGACTCAAAAAGTAATGTATCGTCATATCCCTTATCTTTCATCAACTTATAGACATATCCAAACTCATTTGGCGCAAAACCAAGACCAAATTTTTTTATAGTTTCTTTAGTCAATTTTCTTTCAGTTAAATATTTTAATCCTTCTTTACCTTTATCACTGAATAGTATTTTATAATAAGTATTAGCTACATCTCTATACAATTCATAAAGTTTATTTTTCTTTTCTTCATTCTTTTTATATGAATCATTTGAAGTATAGTCATCTTCAATCTCTATATTAGCCCTTTTAGACAACATCAGGACTGCTTCTCTAAATGAAATGTGTAAGTAATCTTGGAGAAAAGTATATATGCTCCCGCCTTTTTCACATACAAAGCATTTATACATTTTTCTTGATTCACTTACAGAAAAAGATGGATTGTGATCATTGTGAAAAGGGCAAAGACCGACATAGCTGCTCCCCTTCCTCGTTAGTTTCACATAATCACCGATTACATCTACAATGCTAAGCCTATTTTTAATTTCTTCAATAGCCTCACTAAATTTCATTATTTATCCCGTAATTTATTTAATCTTCCAACCAACTGGTATATATAATTCTTTAAATTTATTTATTGCATAGTCATCTGTCATGCCAGATATATAATCTGCTACAACTTGAAGTTCATCCTCTCCATCCTTTAAAAGCTTTATATATTCAAGAGGCATTTCATTGATATTGTTCTTATAATGATAAAATAATACTTCTACAACATTTTGAGCTTTTTTCTCTTCAGTTTTTGCAATATTTTTCTTATTATTGTTATTGTACACATTTTCAAATAACCATGACCTTAGCTTTGCAATAGCTTTTTCTACAGGTTTACTCATCAAAATATCATTTTTGTCATATGAATTATATACAATATCTTTAATCAGAAAATCTATTCTTGATTTAACTGAGTTGCCTATTACATCAGTAACATCTTTAGGCAAATCACTTTCTTTAAGTATCTTGGCAGTTATCGCATCATCAATATCATGATTAATATATGCAATTTTATCGGACAGACGAACAATTTTACCTTCTAATGTTTTTGGACTTCCACTAGTCCTATGATTTAAAATACCGTCTCTTACTTCTTTTGTCAAATTAAGACCTTGTCCATTATTTTCAAGTTTTTCAACTATTCTAACGCTTTGTTCACAGTGCTCAAATTTTTGGGGCAAAAGTCTATTTAATACTGCCTCTCCTGCATGCCCAAATGGAGTATGACCAAGATCATGACCTAATGCAATAGCTTCAGTCAAATCTTCATTTAATCGTAAAGATTTAGCAATAGTTCTTGCAATTTGGCTAACTTCAAGAGTATGTGTAAGCCTAGTTCTATAATGGTCACCTTCTGGAATCAAAAATACTTGAGTTTTATGTTTAAGTCTTCTAAAAGCCTTACAATGAATAATTCTATCACGGTCTCTTTGAAAGACAGTTCGGAGTTCACACTCGCGCTCTTTTTTATCTCTTCCTTGACTATTGATAGATAGGAAAGCATACTTTGAAAGAGCAGCCTCTTCAATTTTTTCTAATTGTTCTCTAATTGTTAACATTGTTTAACTGTGCATTGATAAAATCTATCTCATGCATCGCTCCTTCATCACCAGGATATTGTTTCAAGTAGTAATTAAAAGCATTAAGTGCATTTTTCCATTCACCTTTTTTTTCATACAAAACAGCTTGATTGTACATAACAGACTTTTCATGCTCAAGTCCCTGTTCTCTTAATTCTAATAAAATTGCATCAGCCTTATCTATTTCTCCACTATCAATTGCTGTTTTGAATTCTACTAAATTTACTATAGAACTTACATTGTTATACAGTTCTTTATATTGTTTATTATTCTTATCAATACTTAAAAGTGTCTCATATATTTCTTTTGCTTCACTATATCTCTTAAGCATAAATAAGCATTCAGCTTTATAGAGAAGTAATTCATATTGTGTTGGGCCTACATCACCATTTCCAAGTCTAATTGCTTCATTAAAATACGACAATGCTTCTTCATAATTTGAATTTTCAATATAATCCATCCCGTAGCTTTTATACTGCATAATCTTTCTATTTGTACAAGCTACAAGAAATGAAAGTATAATTAAAAATTCAATTTTTAACAAGAACTTTTTCATTTATAATTATATAATGTAATCTGCAGAATATTTGATTGCTCTATTTGACAATTAATAGAATTATACTCTGCAGAATATCCATTATTTAATATGGAATATTTTTTTTATAATTCTTATTAATTTTTGCCAAATTGATTTGAAGAAATCTAGCAACCTTCGTCTAACTCATCGAGGCGCTTCTCCAGCATCTTCATTACTTCCGCCCAAATCATTAATCACATTTTCATCTTTATTAATATCCAAATTTAAATTCTCATTTGAATTCTCATTAGTACTATCATCTATATTATCATTTATATTATTATTTAAATTATCGCTATCATTATTTATATTATCACTAGTATTTTCATTTGAAATACCATTTGTGTTATCATTTTTATCATTTGCATTATCATCTAAGTTAGGTCTTAAATTTGTAGTTACACTATCAGTATATAGGTCATTCTCAACAACAACTGGTTCGCCCAATGATTCAGAAAGTTCTTTCTCAACTTCACTCTCAAGTTCTGCAAATCTTGTGGCATCAAGTATAGGCAAATCATCAAGAGATTCTATACCAAATCTAAGCATAAACTCTTCAGTTGTACCAAAGAGTATAGGTCTTCCTGCCGACTCCTGTCTGCCTTTCTCTTCTATTAATCCATATTCAAGTAATCTATTGCATGCATAATCGGATTTTACACCTCTTATATTTTCTATCTCTGGCTTAGTAATTGGTTGTTTGTATGCAATTATTGATAAAGTTTCAAGTATTGATTCTGTAATAACTGGTTTTTGAGGGCGTGATGCAACTAATACCAAATTTTTAAAATATTTGTTATTAGAAACCATTTGATACTTTGAACCTAGTTTGATGACTTTCATTCCTCTGTCTTTATACTCATTCTGATATTTTTCATAAAGTCTATCTGCAGCATCTTTTGCCACGTCAACAGTAGATTCGATAGCAGTTGCTAACGTATCTACTGTTACAGACTCTCCCATCATGAATAGTATCGACTCAATGATGTTTTCTTGTTCCAGTAGCGAGTAATTACTGCTACTGGTGAATTCACTTCCCATATTAGTCATCCTCCAATAAATCAAAGTCAACAAACCCGGTGGCACCCTCTACCACCTCTATATATATTTCTGAAAAACTAGATTCTTGTTTTACTTTAATTCTTCCAACCTTCATTAGTTCTAGAACTGCAAGAAAAGTAACTATGACATGAGTTTTATCAGTTTGCTCATCCAATAATTTTCTAAAACTAAAAGATTTATTTAAATTAGCATATTTGACAACAGAAATTATAGTATCTTTAAGCGGAACTTTTTCTTTTTCAAGTTTACCGAAACCACCACGTATTTCATCAATACTATCTCTTTTTCTACGCAAAACTTCTGTAAATACTTCATTTAACTTATTTACATCAATTCCCTTTAGTAATTCATCATAGTCAATACTTGGTATATATGACTTTACATCTTGAGGGATAGTAGGTTTTTTAAGCATATATTCAGGTGCTTCATCCTCAAAATCAGAAAGTTCATATCCAAGATTTTTATACTTTTTGTATTCAAGTAGTCTCTCTACCAAGCTTTGTCTTGGGTCTATCTCTTCGCCTTTGTCATCTTTTACTAACGGCAATAACATCTTTGATTTTATCTCAAGCAATGTAGAAGCCATAACTATAAAATCAGAAGATAAATCCATATTATGCTCTTGCATATTTTTAATATATTCTAAATATTGATTTGTAATCGTAGCTATCGGTATATCAAAAATATCAATCTTATTTTTTTCAATAAGATGTAGTAAAAGGTCCAACGGACCTTCAAATTTTTCTAATTTATAGGTTATTTTTTCCATTAGTTAATATTTATAACACAAATCTCTGGTAAATTATTGACTCTAATTTTGATAAAATGTTCTCCTATGCCTTTAGAAACAATGACACTTCCATTTTTATAGCCATAGTATCCTGCATTATATTTTGGAAATAATTTCAAATCAGGAGAAAATACAGGTCCAATTATTGGGAAATTAATTAACCCACCATGATTATGTCCTGACAAAACCAAATCAAATCCATAATTTATTAAATCTTCACAATAGTCAGGCTTGTGGAATATCATGATATTAAAATTATTATTATCTAAACTACTAAAATGCTTATCTAAAATACTTTTATCAATATGTTCAATAATAGGATTTTTTTCAAATAAATTCTTATAATACCCATCATATAAGTTTAATCCAGAAATAGTAATTCCATCTTCCAATGCAAAAGTGCAATCTTCAAGAATTTTAATATTATTTTTATGAAGAGCTTCTATAAATTCATTATAGATATTAATAAGTTTATCATTATCAGTTCTATTTTTTAATCTTAATTCGTGATTACCAAATCCAAAAAATATTCCTTTTAAATTATAATTTTTTTTATTTGACAACTCTTTATATTTTTTTGATAATTTATCAAAAAAATTTAACGTATTTTTGTATTTTACTACACATCTTTTGCTTTGAACCGTTGAAAAATCAACGAAATCTCCGCCAAATATTATGTAGTCTGGATTTATAGATACTATGATGTCAATAAACTCTTGATATTCTTTTTTTAACTTTTTATTGTGGAAATCTGATATAAAAACTAACTTAATTTTTTGATCGTTTTTATTGTTTTTGACATTAAAAGTATTGATTTTATAGAGTTTGCACTCAATTTTAGAAATGATATAAATTATAATATAAAGGGCAATAATTATAAGAATAAATATTAATATTTTATTATTCCATATCGACAATTAATTACTCCATATCTGATATAATTGATTTATGATAAGTTATGAACCATTTTTTAAAACATTATCCAAAAAAAGAATTACGCAATATCAGTTAGCTACAAAATATTTGATTCCACAGGGTACTCTGCAAAGAATTCGAAATAACAAAAACCTAAGTCTGCAATCTGTAGAAAATATATGTAAAGCGTTAAATTGTAAAATTACAGACGTAGTCTCATTTATTTGATTTCGTTAAGTAATTCTTCTATTCTTTTAACTCTTTCCGCAGAATCATCAATAATAAATGAAATTTCTGGTGTCTTTCGCATATCTAGTTGCTCAGCAACAACATGTCTTACAAATCCACTTGCATTTTTAAGACCATTTATAACTTCTTTTTTATTCTCAACATCTATTTGTACAAAAACCTTGCAATGAGAATAATCTCTTGAAAGTATAATACCTGTGACAGTTGCATTCCCTAGAACTCTTTTGTCTTGTATTTCATAAGAAACTACTTCACTAATGATTCTTTCAACTTCAGAACTAATTCTTTCATGTTTATATGATATATTGTTTTTACTTTTGTTATTTTTCATAATCTATCTTTTTTTCTTCAACTACATAAACTTCCATAGTGTCATCTACCTGATAGTCACTAAATCCATCAAGTACAACACCACATTCAAATCCTGCTTTAACTTCTTTCACCTCATCTTTAAAGCGCTTTAATGATAAGATTGGACCATCAAATATAACTTTGTCTCCTCTCTTGACACGCACTTTTGCATTTCTTCTAATCTCTCCATCATTTACAAATGAACCTGCGATACTTCCCACACTTGAAGCTTTGAAAATCTGTCTTACAGTAAGATTTCCAATAATTTTCTCTTCAAATACTGGTGCAAGCATACCCTTCATAGCTTTTTCTACGTCATCAATTGCATTATAAATAATATTATAAAGCCTTAAATCAACTTTTTCTCTTTCAATAATTGATTTAGTATTAGCTTCTGGCTTAACATTAAATCCAATGATGATAGCATTTGACGCACTTGCAAGTGTAACATCAGATTCATTGATGTTACCAACTCCTTCATGTATAACCTTGACTACTACTTCATCATTTGATAATTTCTCTAAACTATTTTTAATTGCTTCAGATGAACCTGCAACATCTGCTTTTAGTACTATGTTAAGTTCTTTTAACTCACCAGCTTTTATTTGATCAAAGAGTGCATCAAGAGTAACTTTATGTTTACTCTCTTCTACAAGTTTAATCTTGTTCTCTGCTACAAAAGTTTCAGCGAACGACCTTGCTCCTTTTTCATCATCAAAGCATACAAATGTATCTCCAGCTTGTGGCACATCATTTAAACCTAATATCTCAACAGGTGTTGATGGCAATGCAACTTTAAGTCTATTTCCATTTGCATCTGTCATTGCTCTTACTTTACCAAAACTTCTGCCCATTGCTACGTAATCACCAATATGCAGTGTTCCTTTTTGCACAAGAATTCTAGCAACAGGGCCTTTACCTTTATCGAGTAAACTCTCAATAACTATTCCTCTAGCATTTCTATTTGGATTTGCCTTCAAATCCATAACATCAGCTGTGAGTAATATCATCTCAAGCAAGTTTTCTATACCAATATTTTTCTTAGCAGAAACTTCACAATATGTTGTTTGTCCACCCCAGTCAGCAGGCACAAGTTCATATTCAGAAAGTTGTTGTTTAACTCTTTCCACATTTGCTTCAGGTTTATCAATCTTGTTTATAGCAACAATAATTTCTACGTTGGCAGCTTTAGCGTGATTGATAGCTTCAACAGTTTGTGGTTTAACTCCATCATCTGCAGCCACAACTAATATTGCAATGTCAGTAGACTTTGCACCTCTAAGTCTCATGGCTGTAAATGCTTCGTGACCAGGAGTATCCAAGAAAGTTATAAGTCTATCTTTAACCTTTACTTGATATGCACCTATATGTTGAGTTATTCCTCCTGCTTCTTTAGCAATAACATTAGTATTTCTTATTATATCAAGGATAGATGTTTTTCCATGGTCAACATGCCCCATAACAACAACTACAGGTGGTCTAGTAACCAATGAATTTGGATCTTCTTCTTCCTCTTTGAGCAATTCGGCAATAACATCAACTTTAACTTCTTTCTCACATAAAATGTCGTATTCTACTGCTATATTTTCTGCCTCTTCATAAGTGAGCTCTGTATTTACATTGACAATTTTGCCTGATAAAAATAGTTTTTTAACAATAACTGCAGGCTGCATCTTAAGTTTAGATGCTAAATCTTTAATTGTAATCATTTCTGGTATAATTATTGACTTAATCTCATCTTCTGGCCTTTCAAGTTTTGGTTCTGGTTTTTGAAATGCACCTGCACCAGTTTTAGTCTTAGTTCTTACTTTTTCTTCGCCATCATATGTCAATAAATTCTTATTATATTTGTCGAATTTATCCTTTGAGCCTTTCTTATTTTGTTTTTGCTTTTCACTATCTTTAGTATATTTATTTTCTTTTTTCTTTTTACCGGTAAATTTATTATTTGTACCTGTGGCTATACTTGCATTGCCAGGATTAAACGTGCTCTTTATATTTCCACCATCAAAATTACTTGCTTTTGGTTTTTGATTAGGTTTATCTTTAAAAAACTTATTTTGCTGATTACGATTTTGATTGTTTTGATGTTGGAATCTATTTTGCTGACCACCGCTTGTTTTGTTGAATGTATTTTGCTTATTGATCTTTATATTTTCTGTGTTACTTTTTTGTTCAACATCAGCAAGTTTTTTTCTATTTTCTTCGCTTTTTCTTTTTAATTCATCAATTGTACTTTGAGGAAGCGGTCTTCCATTTGGTGAATTGACGTTTTTCTTTTGTTCTTTTGTTTTGCCTTTTATGTTAATTTTTAAATTATCACTTGTATTGCCTTCCCAAAATGGTTTGCTTGATTGTTCTGGTTTAGATTCGATTTCATTTTTTTTCTCAGTGCTAGTTTCCTGAGCAGATTTCTTATAATTAAGAATTTCATTATCAACTTGTTTTTTATCCTTATTTTCATCTCCTTTTATTCTAATCGTAGTAGGTCTAAGGACATTTTTTTTAGGCAAATTAACCTTACTCTTATTGACAAGAGTTTGTACTATTTTTTCGCCATCACTAGTTAATTTATTTGTTATCTTGGAAGCATTTTCTCCAGCATTATTAAGTGCTTTTTTAATATCATCAACTAGCTGTTTATTCTTTTCAATATCAATTTCTAACTCGTTTAACTTATCCTTAATAGTCATTATTTCCTCCAGAACACTTAGCTTATATTTATAAATTATTCTTCTTCACTATTAGCTTCTTCTTTAGTATCTTGGTTTTCTTCTTCTTTCTTCTCTAAAACATCTTTAAACTTACTGTGGTCATATTCAACACCAAACTTATCATATATTCCTTGGGCAACAGCCTGAGACTCAGATTTAATGTCTATTTTATATTCTGTCAACTTCGCAGCCAATCTTGCATTTTGACCTTCTTTCCCAATAGCAAGTGATAACTGTAAATCAGGCACAACAACAAGAGCAGCCTTAGCGTCTTCATCAGCAACTATAATTGTAGACTTTGCAGGCGAAAGTGCATTTCCAATAAAATTACTTATGTCATCATCCCAATTAACTATGTCAATTTTTTCACCACTAAGTTCATCTACTACAGCATTTACTCTTATACTATTTACTCCAAGGCAAGAACCAACTGCATCTACATCAGGATTATTTGAATACACTGCCATTTTTGTTCTTGAGCCTGCTTCTCTTGCAATTGATTTAATGACAACTATACCTTCTTTTATCTCTGTAACTTCTTGCTCAAATAACTTTTTAACAAGATTTGGATCTGTTCTTGATACTTTTATCTTTGGTCCTCTTGAAGTTTCAGTTACATCTTGAATATATACTTTAATTCTTTTATTGAACTCTAATTTTTCATCTTTAATTCTATCAGAATCTAGCAAAATGCCATCAGTTCTTCCAAGATTTATATTGAAAGCATTTTTCAATCTTCTACTAACTGTTCCTGTCACAACAGTTCCAACTTTATCTTTAAACTCATTGTAAAGAGAACTCTTCTCTTGCTCACGAAGTTTATTGATTATAAGACCCTTAGAATTTTGTATTGCAATGTGTCCTAAGTCTATTCGTGGTGCTTCAACATAAACCCAGTCTTCTACTTGTGCATTTTCATCATATTGTCTTGCTTCACTAAGTTTTACCTCAGTTAAATCATTTACAATTTCTAAATCATCAGGAATAACTTCTTTCGCCAAGAAAATTTCATAGTCATAGCTGTCTTCATCAATAACAACATTTATAAAATTCTGATCCTTTTGAATCATTTCAGCTAAAATCTTATCCCCTTTTCTATTTGCATTTCTCACAAGATAGTTACGATAAGCATATTCAAGAGACTCCTTGATTGATTTTAAAATCAAAGACTTATCAATGTTTTTTTCCTTTTCTAATAACTCTAAGGCCTCTTTTAATTCTCTATTCATATTCTTCCTTCCGGCTATAAAGCCAAAAAATATATTACAAAAACTTGAGGAGCGATTACTCGCTCCTCACTTAATAATTATACTATATTTATTATTAAAAATCAAATAAAATAACTCAAATTTTATCGTATTTTACTACTTTTTCTTGATTTTTGTTACTGCAAATTTAAAATAATTGATAATTTCATCCCTAAGTACACTTTGCTCATTTAATTCAATATTACTAAGCTGAACTCCACTTTTCACCTTAGCAAATAACTCATTTAACCTATTAATTTTTATCTGCAAATTACTATCCATGAATTTCCTCCTTCAAAGCATCAGCTACTAACGAAGCAGTAGAATAAGCCATTTGTAAGTTATAACCACCACATATGCCATCTATATCCATTACTTCTCCTGTAAAATATAAACCTTTTACTATTTTTGACTCTAAAGTACAATTATCAATTTGGCTAACATCTATGCCCCCTAAAGTCACTTGAGCATTTTCAAAACTATTGTTATGAATTGCAGTAATCTTCATATTTGTAATTGATTCAGCAAGATTGGCAATATCACACTCACTTAAATCTGATATTTTTTTAGTACTTAGATTTGTAGTCTTATATATAACTTTATTAATCTCATCTGGCAAATATCCACATAAGAAATCTTCAATCTTTCGATATCCAATATTAGATTTTCTTTCATATAAGAACGATTTTACCCTTTCTGATTTATTCAAATCTGAACTATCTTCAAATAAGACACTTGAAAAATCTACAATAAATTCAATATTTTTTTTAACAGATAGTTTCCTTCCTATTTTATTTGAAAGGTTTAAAATTGGTATCCCAGATATAGTGTCTTCATTAAACTGCAGTTCACCAGTTTCAATAAATGAATCTTCATTATCTTTATATGTCACTGTTGCATTCACTCTGCATTTATTACTTATAAAAATATTATTTATACTAAACTTATAATTTAAAGCTGTTAATCCTGGAACAATATCAATAATTTTATGACCTAAATCTTTAGCAATTTTATATCCCATGCCATCTGAACCGGTTTTAATATAACTTGCACCACCTGTTGCTAAAACCAATTTATCGAACTCATGCACTTCATTGTTTTCTAAAACAACAACAAAAACTTTTCCATTATATTTTACATTTTTAACTAACTTATTATATAAAACTTTAACTTTATTATTTATTATTTTATCTAAAAGACAATAATACACACTTGTTGATTTATTAGAATTTGGATAAACATAATGTATACCTTTATGAATTTCAACCTTAGGTATAATCCCAAGTTTTTTCATGTAATCAATAAATGAAAAATTATTGTATTTGTTATATATTTCTATAGCAAATTCATTATTATATATTTTTTTTATATCATCAAAATCAAGATTGGTATAATTACACTTTCCATTTCCAGTCAATAATAATTTTTTTCCAAGTTTATTATTTCTTTCAAGTATAGTAACATCACCATATTTGAGTTTTGAGGCAAGTAGCATAGCACTTGCTCCACCGCCAATTATTCCTATCCTCATAATTAGTTCCTCAAAAACATACTGAATTTAGAAATAAATGGAATATACTGTGCATCTCTTTTTCTTACAACTCCAAGAAGCACAATTAATAAAGTATAGATGAAAAGTGCTAAAAATATACAAATCAATAATCTAATCAAAATACTAAAATAAGTCCCAGATGTTAGTATGTTGTTCATTATTAAATTATTTACAAAATATGTAATTACTCCCATTATAGTGGCACTTATAACCATCAAAAAGTATGTCAAAATATATCTTCTTTGGAAACTCGAATTCTTATATCTAACAATTCTGTTTATATCTCTTTGGTTAAGTATTGATAGCACTAAAGCAAAAACAATCATTCCTAAGACTATACCATAGATATTGAGATTGAGAGGCATTAGGAATATAAAGCAAGCGGCTATATGAACGATTAATGCAAATAGTGCATTTTTCAGTGGAATATTGTATAAACCCAGGCCATGTAAGATTCCGTTTGTTACCGTCGCATATGAAAAGCAAACAACTGCAAAGCTACCAGTTCTCAATACATTAACTAGCATATCAATATGTTCTTTGAATAGAACTTTGCAAATTGGGTCGGCTAGTATAAATAATCCTACAAATGCAGGTATAACTATAAGCATAGTATACTTTACAGAATACTTAACTTTGAGAACAACTTCCCTAACATCATTCTGTGCTACAGAAATTGAAATTGAAGGTATAATAGATGCAGTTAGACTACTTGCAATTGCAACCGGAATATTGAACAACAAATGATAGTTACCAAATACGCCCCAAAGCACAACTATATTTAAAGGTGATTTCATAAATGTAAGCACATTTGAAAAAATTAAGTCATCGACAACAGTAGTTAAATTATATATAGTACTTGAAATGATAATTGGAACTATAGTGCTAAATAACACACTATATACTTTAGTCCTTGTCTCTTGTTCATAATTATTGTTATTATTTAAAAACTTTTTATATTTAGAATACAGAGAAAAAAACATAAAAAGCAATACAACTAATGCAGTAAAAGCTCCAACTCCTGTACCTATAGCTCCACCTTCGGCTCCGAAGGCATAAGAATACTCTGTTGATTCATAAATTAAATTTGCTACTTTTCCCTTATTAAATAAAACATACGCAAACACAATGCTCGTAATAGCATTTGCTATTTGCTCGAAAATCTGAGATATTGCAGTAGGAATCATATTACCCATTCCTTGGAAAACACCTCTAAATATTCCAAGAAATGACATAATAAACAAAGTAGGTGCAAGAGTTCTTAAAGCAAATTTAAGTAAACGTTTTCTATGAAATAAACTGATTAAGTCTGCACCAAAATACATAATAGAAAACATTATGATGCCGACAAAAAAAGCAAGTATAAGAGAATATTTAACTACAGTCTTTACATCCTTAAATCTTCCTTCTGCTAACCTTTCAGAAATTATCTTAGAAATTGCTGCTGGAAAAGAATATGATGACAATATAAGAAATAACGAATAGACACTGTATGCAGAAGTATAGTATCCACTACCTTTCGTTCCAATTATTGAAATCATAGGGATGCGATAAATAAGCCCTATTATTCTAACCAAAATACCAGCGATAGCTAAGATGCTACCCTGCATTAAGAATTTATGTTTTCTATATTCTTTCTGTTCCATTTATCTCAATATTTTTAGTTTGTTCAATATCTCATCTTGAATGTTAAACATGACGCTCTCATCTTTTTTATTCATATGGTCATATCCAAGCAAATGTAAAATAGAATGAGTTAATAAAAAGGAATACTCTCGTTTTATACTATGATTATATTTTTTGCTTTGAGAAAATACCTTCTCATAACATATGACTACATCGCCTAAGAAGATACTTTTTAAGTCAAAATCATAAATTTGAGCAAATAATGATTTATTCTTTATTAATTTATTTAAACTTACATTTTTACCAAATTGAATATTTGGAAATGACAACACATCAGTAACCTTATCTATGTCTCGGTTTACTCTATTTAGAGTCTTTATCTTATTTTTCCCGACAATAGATATGTTGACTGAAACACTTTCGTATATCTTTTCAAATAATAATATTTCTTTAATTATTTTTTTAGAAAGGCTTAGGTCATCAAATCCAAAACTATGAATTTTCGTCAAATTAATATTTACCATTATCTTTTCTTTTTGTTTTCATATTTTTCATAAGCAACAACTATTTTTTGCACAAGCGGGTGTCTGACTACATCTTTAGATGTAAGCCTTACAAAACTTATACCTTCAATATTTTTTAACACTTTGATTGCACTATCAAGTCCAGAAGGCATATCTTTTGGCAAATCTTTTTGAGTGTCATCACCTGTGATAATTACTTTTGAGTTAAATCCAATTCTTGTCAAAAACATTTTCATCTGTGGTATACTTGTATTTTGAGCTTCATCTAAGATAATAAATGCATTGTCAAGAGTTCTTCCCCTCATATATGCAAGAGGCGCAACTTCTATAAGTCCTTTCTCAAAATTTGACTGAAAGCTTTCAGCACCCATTATCTGATATAGTGCATCATAGAGAGGTCTTAAATATGGGTCAATCTTACTTTGTAAATCGCCAGGTAAAAATCCCAACTTCTCACCAGCTTCTATAGCAGGTCTAGTCAAAATTAATTTAGTAACATCTCCCCTCTTAAATGCTTCTATTGCCATACACATTCCAAGATAAGTTTTTCCTGTTCCAGCAGGTCCTATGCCAAAAGTGATCATATTATCTCTGATACTATCAACATACATCTTCTGCCCAAGTGTCTTTGGTTTTATTGGCTTACCTTGAATAGTTCTTGACAATATCTCATCATCTAGCATTACAATATCATGTTTGCTATTCTTTTTATTATTCAACACATCCATACAATATTCTAAGTCTTGTTCGCTAATTTCATTTCCTTTCTCAGCTTTACTAATCAATGTTTCTATTAAATCTTTAGCATCGTATACACAATTCTTTTCACCAATTATTTTAATCTTCTCATTTCTTATCACAATAGAAACATTTAACTGTTTTTCAATTCTTTTTATATTCACATCAAAACTACCAAAAATTTTTGGTAATAAATCGTGATTTATATCAATTTCAACTAAATAGTCTTTACTCATAAAAAATATGCCCTATCCATAGTTAGAATAGGGCAAAATACTAAAAATTAAATTTCCTCTTACGTGCAGCTTCAGATTTCTTTTTTCTCTTTACGCTTGGCTTTTCATAGAACTCTCTTTTTCTAATTTCTTGTTGGATTCCAGCCTTAGCACAATTTCTCTTGAATCTTCTAAGAGCATTATCTAAACTTTCGTTCTCTTTAACTATAACGCTTGACAAATTTATCACTCCCTTCTTTTGTAAAATTATAGCAAATTATACTATATTTGTAAATATTTTACTTAATAACTAATTTGGACCATAGGTCTTATTCCATCATCTATACTATTTATGCCTGTTCCTTCAGGCACAACTGAACCATTCTCCGATACATAGGCTTGAAAATAATCAGCATATACCTCTCCAAACCATCTTCTTCTACCAGGAAGCCCAGTTGTTCTTAAAAAATAATTGCCAGCTCCAGAATTTTCTTTGCCTGACCCTATAACCCTTACACCTCGCGATACAGCGTAATTTGTAGCATAGCTTATTCTTTTCTTACTCGGTCTTTTTAATTCATTTAGTCTAGCTTCATTTATAAAATTATCATTTGAATAAAATGCTATCATTTCATCTATTCCAGGTATAAACAAATAATCATATGTCGGTTGACCACTATAAGCCCCATTAAAGATATTTGGTGAATTTAGTAAAAATGTCGGCAATATACAAGCTAATTCTGAATTGTTAAACATTTCACTTAGCATTGCTGTATTCATATGGTATCTCAAAGAACTAGTTTCCCAAGTTACATTCTCACTGAATCCATTGAATGGATAACAATCAAGGATAAACTTTGATATTAAAATGGCTGAATTGTCATCTTTATCTTTCTTTAAAATAATCCACTCAACAAACTCTTTTCCATCATGAATTATTCCATTTTGCTCATATTTTCCAAAGAATATACTGTCTCCAATGTTTTTATTATCCATTTGTTCTTTTAAAAATAGTTTCTGAGCAAAAACATCATACCTATCTTCAGTAGAATCAGCAATAGATGCAGTAGTCAAAAAAATCAACAAACAAAATACTATAAAAATTATAAAAATACTTTTTTTGATTATTAATGTCATTATTTTCTAAGTTCTATGCCATTAGCCTTTAAGCCATCTATAATTTTATTAATAGCTGAATCCACTTCATTGTCTGTAAGTGTGTGGTCATTTGAACCAAATGATAAATTATAAGCAATTGATTTGTATCCCTCAGCTACTTGTTCTCCTTCATAAATATCAAACAACTCATAACTTTCAAGAAGTTTTCCACCACAATCTCTAAATATGCTTTCAATCTTTTCTACCATTATATCTTTTGGTACAATCATAGATAAGTCTCTCTCTGATTTAGGATACTTGCTAACTTCTTTAAACTTAAACACGAGATCTGACTTCTCAACAACAGACGAAATATCAAATTGCAGAATATATACCTTTGTGCCTATCTCATAATTTTTAGTGACTAATTCATGAACTTCACCAACATATCCAACTTTTAAATCATCAACAAATATATCAGCGGTTCTACCAGGATGCATATACTCTATATTCTCATTTTTAACAAACGAAACTCTGCCTTTAACATGTGATTTAGATAAAAACTCTTCTGCATACCCTTTGAATACATAAAAATCTAAATCTTTACCATATCCACCTAGAATATATGTTTTTCTCTCATCTGGTAAAACTTTTATCTCTTTGTCTTTTGGTATATAGATATTTGCAAGTTCAAATAACTTTGCTGCTTTTACTCTTCTATTAAAATTAGTAGCTAATGATTTCAAAATACCATTAACAAGCTGTGTTCTCATAACTTGAAACTCTTCGCCAAGTGGGTTCTGAATTATTATAAAATTTCTCTCTTTAGCATTAGGATTCAAATTTAGCAAATCATATACTTTCTTTGACTCAAAAGAATAATTCATTGCCTCACTAAATCCATTAAATATAGCAATTTCCATGGCTGCATTTTCTATGATTTCATTATCAGTTAATGCACTAGGTATTAACTTAATATTTGGTATTGATTCTCCTGCCTTATCATATCCATAAAACCTCATGACTTCTTCAGATATGTCTGCATAATTATTTATATCTTTTCTAATTGTAGGAACATTAATCTTTAATATATCTCCATTAATATCCGTCTTTAAATCAATTTTATCCAATATAGTTTTCATTTCAATTGCAGCAATATTTGTGCCGAGAAGACTATTGATTTTATTAACTGAAACCTCTATATTTTTATTTACATTCATATTTTCGTCCGGATATACATATATAAAGTCTTCACAGATTTCTCCGCATTTCAAGTCTTCAATTAAAGCACATGCTCTATTTATCGCTTTTATGGCATTATTAGGGTCTAATCCTTTTTCAAAAAGATTTGACGCCTCGGTTCTTAAACCAAGTTTTTTTGATGACAAACGTATATTAGTGCCATTGAAATTTGCAGCCTCAAGTAATAAATTCTTACAAGAATCAGTAATCATTGAGTTCTCGCCGCCCATTATTCCACCAAGTCCTACAGCACCTTCACCGTCACAAATTGTAAGCATAGTATCATCAAGCTCTCTAACCTGACCATCAAGAGTTTTAAACTTATCTCCATTATTTGCTCTTTTAACTATGATTTTTTTACCACGAATCAAATCATAATCATAAGCATGCATAGGTTGACCAAATTCCATCATGACAAAATTAGTAATATCTACTATATTGTTTATAGGTCTTATGCCAACGGCTCTCAAGCAATCCTTTAACCATTCTGGTGATTCTTCTATCTTTATATTCTTTACAAATCTTGTAGAAAACATTGGGCACAAATCTTTATCTTTTACTTCTACACTTATATAGTTTTTATCGCTAAATGAAGACTTAAAAGTTGTCTTTGGCATAGTAAAAGTTTTATTGAAAGTTGCAGCAACTTCTTTAGCTATACCAATTACACTATAGCAATCTATTCTATTTGAAGTGATTTCAAAATCATATAATGTATCATCGAGATGTAAAACTTTTATAGCATCATCACCTGGCTTACAATCTATATTTGTCATATCAAATATACCATCACTGCCACCATACAAATCAGCTGGTCTACCAAGTTCATCTATAGAACAGAGCATTCCATTTGATTCAACACCACGAAGTTTGCCTGATTTAATTTTAATTCCATCCGGATGTTCATCATTGTCATGGGCAGATGCAGCCACCTTGCCACCATTTAAAACTGCAGGGCAAAGCATACCTTCATATACATTTGGAGCACCTGTAACAATCTGTACAACTTCGCTTCCTACATTTGCTTGGCAGATTAAAAGTTTATCTGCATTTGGGTGTTTTTCAACCTTCTCTAATTTTGCTACTACTATTTTATCAAGATTCTTATCAAGTTTTTCAAATGTCTCAATTTTAGTTCCAGTCAAAGTAATTGCTTCAGCAAACTCCTTGCCTGCTACATCTAAGTCTTTAACATAATATTTCAAAAAATAATTTGAAGCCTTCATAATATCACCTATTAATCGAACTGATTTAGAAAACGAATGTCATTTTCATATAACAATCTCATATCATCAATTTCATATTTTAACAATGCAAGTCTCTCTATACCCATACCAAAAGCAAATCCTTGACATTTATCCTTATCAAGTCCGCATAATTCATAAACTCTTGGATTTACCATTCCACAGCCAAGAATTTCTATCCAACCTTCATTTTTGCAAAATCTACATCCCTTGCCGCCACATTTGAAACAGCTGACATCCATCTCTGCGCTTGGCTCTGTGAATGGGAAATGATGCGGTCTAAATCTTGTCTTGATGCTTTCTCCAAAAAATGACTTGGCAAATGTAGTTAGGGTTCCTTTCAAATCAGTAAATGATATATTCTCATCTACAACAAGCCCCTCTATCTGGTGGAATGTTGGTGAATGAGTTGCATCAACTGAGTCTGAACGGAAAACTCTTCCAGCCGAAATTATACAAATAGGAAGTTTCCCTTTTTCCATAACTCTTGCTTGTACTGGACTTGTTTGAGTTCTAAGCAAAACATTTTCATTTATATAAAAAGTATCTTGCTCATCACGAGCTGGATGCCCTTTTTCTATATTGAGCTTTTCAAAGTTATATTCATCATACTCTATTTCAAGTCCAGTAACTACAGAATATCCCATCTTTTCAAAAATATGTTTTACATCATTAAAGACTATTGTACATGGATGATAATGTCCAACTTCAACTTTTTTTGATGGTAGAGATACATCAATAGATTCTCTTTTGAGTTTTTCATTTAAAATAATGGCATTAAACTTTTCATGCCTATTTCTAATCAGCTCTTCAATTGACTGTCTTGCATCATTAATAATCTTTCCAAATTCTTTCCTATCTTCTGCAGCCATATCCTTAAAAGACTGCATAATAGAAGTTATTTCACCTTTTTTTCCAAAATAACTTGATCTAATGTCATCTAAATCTTTTAGTGATTTAGCTTCATTAATGCTTTCAATTGCTTTCTCTTTTAATTCTTCAATATTAATCATATCAGCCTTCAACCAAACTATTTAAAGTTTGATTTCTTTATTATATTGGTAAGGGCGGATACTATCCGCCCCTATATTAGACTCAAAAAATTAAGCCCTAAAATTATTAAATTGCAAATTATTTTAAGTTTTGCTTTGCTGTCTCAGCAAGTTTTGAAAATGCTTTTTCATCTGCTACTGCAAGATCAGCTAGGACTTTTCTATTTAATAAAATATTTGCTTTTTTAAGCCCATACATAAACTTACTATATGATATGTCATTAAGTCTACAAGCAGCATTTATTCTTGTAATCCACAATTCTCTAAACTGTCTCTTTCTTTCTTTTCTACCTCTGTAGCTTTCAGTAAGTGCTCTCATAACACTTTGTTTTGCTACTCTGTATTGCTTACTTCTTGATCCTCTAAAACCTTTTGCTAGTTTTAAGACTTTTTTATGTTTTCTCTTGGCATTCATTCCGCCTTTTACTCTTGCCATATTAATCTCCTCCTAATAATTTAATCCCATATATTACAAATATGGCATTATCTTTTTCATTGTCTTTTCGTTTGTTTTATCAACAACTACATCTTTTCTAAGATTTCTTTTTCTTTTAGTTGTCTTTTTGTTAAGGATGTGAGACTTATTAGCTTTCATTCTAACAAGTTTTCCAGTTCCAGTTTTCTTAAATCTCTTTGCTGCTGATTTGCTTGTCTTAACTTTGTACTTTTTCATAATTGCCTCCTAAATTACTTTTTTGGTGATAAAACTATGCTCATATTTCTTCCTTCAGTTTTTGACGGTTTGTCAATTGTAGAACAATCAGAAAGTTGACTTGCAAAATCAGTTAGTACATGCTCTGATTCTTTCATATGAGCCATTTCTCTACCCCTAAATCTCAATGTTACTTTTAATTTATGTCCATTTGTCAAAAATTTTCTTCCAGCATTAATTTTTGTATTTAAATCATTGGTATCAATATTAGGTGTCATTCTTATTTCTTTTAATTCAACCTGCTTTTGATTCTTTTTTGCTTCTTTCTCTTTCTTGATAAGTTCGTAACGATACTTACCAAAATCAATAATCTTACATACAGGCGGATTAGCATTTGGAGAAATCTTAACTAAGTCTAATTCCATCTCAGCTGCTTTATTATAAGCTTCTCTACTTGACATTATACCGAGCTGTTCTCCATCAGGTCCTATAACTCTTACTTCTGGATCTCTAATCCTGTCATTAATTTGTATTTCTCTCTCGTTAATAAGTTTCACCCTTCCTTTCACTTGGCCATAATTGGCAAAAAAATAGTGGACATAAAGATGACCACCATAAATATAATTTATGTAACCATAGTCGCATACGCTTCTAGGTGAGATGTGGACATCTTCTTAACTCATATATTCTACAAAATAGTCGCTATTTTGTCAATATTATTTACCTTGCATTATATCAATAAATTTATGCATATCAGCATAAGTAATATCTAAAAATTGTAGGAAGCTAACAGGATGTTTCAATATATCAAGTGTGCTATAGCTAAAACCCCTAACAGATGCTATATTATCCTGCATTTCGCCTATAATTATTCTATTATACTGATGTGTATCCTTTTTAACTCTATAAAAGTTTTCATATGTTTTCATAAAATCTTCAATGAGTTCATTTTTACTTGCACCAAGTAATGATGCAAATATAGCACAAACTGCACCAGTCCTATCTTGCCCTTCCATACAGTGTATGAGATATGGACCTTCATTTTCATTGATAAACTTCATAGCTCTTAATACACATTTACCAAAATTATATGATGTAATGTCTGCATTGGAATTTAGAAATAAGATGTTTTGTTTGCTGTAATAAGTGTCATTGTAATGTGCAAATTTTTTTGTGTCTTCTATATGATTATTTAAATTTACAATAGTTTTAATGCCATATTTTTTCAAACAATCGTCAGCATACTTATCCCTTTTCATAAAAGGATCAATTGGAGAAGATGAACGATACAAAACTCCCTCTTTTATCTTTCCTCCTTTGACAGCACGTAAATTACAATAATCTTCATCACTTAAATCTGCATAATCTTCTCTATTATTGGTCCTTATAAGATTATAAACTTGAAACTCTTCATGATATCCTTTTTTTTCTTCTAATTCAAATGTAAATCTAATTGGAAATTTAATACCTTTAGCAACTAATATATCAACGTTCCTGTCTTCATTTTCTAAAAAAACTGCTATGCGATTCTTTTTAACAAAATTTGAGTGAAATGCAATAAGTGGGATGGTCTTAAACATTTTATCTCCAACCAGCACAGTTCCACCAGAGTGTGTGCATCTATAACTAGGAACATATGGCACTATAATTGACCTATCTAAAAAAGAAACTCTTATAGTATCTTCAAACTCAAATCCTTCTTTTGCAAAGTCCTCCATAGTAAACGGAGTTCTTATATCTCCATAAAATCCGATATCTTCAAATTTTGCATCAAAACTTAACATTTATAAACCTCTTAATCAATTTTTACCCACACACTTGGTCTAACTCCATTGCCAGTTGTTGCTACGCCATCGCCTCCAAGTCCTATCGAACCATCTGCATGCATTATCGCAGCATAAGAAGTACTTCTTCCAGGACTTCTAAGCCACCATACGCTATAACCCACGCTTGATAAATACTTAGATATCCAAAGACCTTCTTTTATAGCATACTTCGTACCAAGAGTGATAAAATCATTTTTATATGTGTTATATTTCTTTACTTCTTCAATACTCAGCAAAAATACTTTGTCATTAGTCTCATAATCTTGATTTAAACTAAAAGCATAGTTACCAAGGTTTTCTGTAAATACTTGTTTTATAAGTTCTTTTTCTTTATTGTCAAATGCACTATCATAAAAATCATAGTTAAGCCAAATTCTTATATTGGATTCTTTCCAATTTGTTGGATTCCACGAATAATTATATGGCATAGTTTTTAATATATCTTTTGAAAGTAGTAGACAATAACCATCTTCAATATCTAAAACTCTCCATACTATCGGAACTTTTTTTACAATATCTTTTTCATCTATATCATAATATCTTCCAAATCTAACATAGTCTCCTATTCTGATATCTAAATTCTTTTTTTTATCTTCACTATCAATAGATATATGCTTGACTATCTCACTCTTAGTTGATGTATATGCAAAGTTTTCAAACAAAAAAAATGAATGCGAAAAGCAATTCACACAAATTAATAAACCCAAAAATATAATAGTTATTTTTTTATAAAACATCATTTTAAATCTTATTTTTTAACAATACAAAAAATACAAATACATTTACAGCGCTACAAATAATAGCAACTCTATCTTCTATCCCAGACGATAAAAACAATATTAAGTATAGTGCAATCTCCACATATGCAAAATACTTAGCCTTAATAGGTATCAAAAAATAAATATAGAAGTATGCATCTGGAAACGATAACGCAAAAGCCATGATTATAGAAAAAAATGAGTATGTAGGGAATATAATTATATTATGTTTAAAAACAAAATATACAAAAAAAGCTCCTATAATTTGACTTAAGAAACCAATTAATAAATACAAATTGAATTTAAAGTCTCCCCACATCATAGTAAGTGTCTTTGCAAGTGAATAATATACATATATTAGCAGCAAAGACAAAATTATAGACCTACTAGATGAAGGTGGATAGAAAACAAAAGTTACTAGTCTCCAAACTTGACCAGAAAGTATCTTTTCTACATTTAGTGACAAATTAAATAAATAAAATAGCGGATTAAACAAATCTATAATTAATCCAAGTAGAAATATAGCAGTTAAATACTTATAGACATTACTAGTCGATAGCCAAGGCATTTTTCTTTCTAATTTTTCTATTATACTCATATAAATAATATAGCAAAAAATGAAAAATTATGCTATACTTTATATGCATAAAATATATGGAGGTGTAAACTATGGGAAAAGGTAAAGGTCTAACATTTACATTATTTGCAGTGCTTGGAGCATTATCTGGATATGCTAGTTATATGGCAAGAAAGGATGAATTTTCTGACGAAACAAAAAATAAATATGATAATTTTGTAAATAAGGCTAAGAACGTTGTTACTGACATACAGAGAACATATACTTCTATAGGAGATAAAAGAGAGTTTACTAATAACACAAAGAATCTCTCTGAAAGTGCTAAAAAGCTTGCAAGCAAAGCTGGAGATTTAGTTATGAGTGCTACAGTTGATATGTACAATCAAGCTAAGACTCAAGTAGCTGAGACACTTGAAAATGCAAAAAATGATTTTTATGCGCAAGAAACTGTAAGTAGAAGTACCAAAACAACTCCAAAGAAGACAAGCGTAAAGAAAACAGTTAAATCTAAAAAGAAAACAGTCAAGACCAAAAAGAAATAATATCAATTAAAAAAGTTGGACTAATGTCCAACTTTATTTTTTTTGCTCTACTTCTACTTTCTTTATCTCTTTACTTTCAATTTCTTTAGAAATCATAGAAATAAACTCAGAAACTGTACTTGTGCCTTCATCACCTTTAAATCTACTTCTAACAGCTACTTTGTTTTCTTCTGCCTCTTTAGGTCCAACAACTAGCATATAAGGAATCTTATGTGTCTGTGCTTCTCTTATTTTATATCCCATTTTCTCTGCTCTATCATCAAGATGTACTCTTATACCTGCTTTTGCTATTTCTTCTTTTACTTTAGTAGCATAGTCTAGTGTCTTATCAGATACAGGAATAACTTCTACTTGTGTAGGGCTAAGCCAAGTTGGGAATGCACCAGCAAAGTGTTCTATAAGTATACCCATAAATCTCTCAATAGAACCAAAGCAAACTCTATGTATCATTATAGGTTGGTGCTTTTCACCATCAGCACCGATATATTCAAGATTAAATCTTTGTGGTAGTTGAATATCAAGTTGGATAGTACCACACTGCCAAGTTCTTCCGATACAATCTCTCAAATGGAAATCAATCTTAGGTCCATAGAAAGCTCCGTCGCCTTCATTGATTATATATTTCATTCCATTATTTTTAAGTGCATTTGCAAGTCCTTCTTCTGCTCTATCCCACTCTTCATCTGTTCCCATACGATCTTCTGGTCTTGTTGACAATTCAACAAAATAATCAAATTGGAACATTTTGTAAATCTCATCAATAATCTTTATAATGCGAGTAACTTCTTCTTCGATTTGTTCTTGAGTAATATAGATATGTGCATCATCCTGAGTAAAGCATCTTACTCTCATAAGACCATGAAGCTCTCCAGATTTTTCATGTCTATGAACTATACCAGGTTCTGCAAATCTCTTTGGAAGGTCTCTATAACTTCTTGGCTCATTCATATATACAAGTATTGAGCCCGGGCAGTTCATTGGCTTCAAACAGAAATCAACGTCATCAATACTTGAGCTATACATATTTGCACCATAGTGCTCCCAGTGTCCAGATGTAATCCACAATTCTTTATTTAGCATGATTGGAGTCATGATTTCTTCGTAGTCATTTGCACGATGAATTTTTCTCCAAAAATTGAGGAGCTCATTTCTAATAGTCATACCATTTGGGAGGAAGAATGGGAAACCAGAACCATAGTCGCTAAGCATAAATATGCCAAGTTCTTTACCTATCTTTCTATGATCTCTCTTTTTAGCCTCTTCCATCATAGTAATATATGCATCTAACTCTTCTTTTTTAAAAAATGCAGTTGCATAAATTCTAGTCAACATCTTATTTTTTTCACTTCCACGCCAATATGCACCAGCGATGTTCATAAGTTTAAAGTGTTTAAAATCAGATGTATGTAAAAGATGTGATCCACCGCAAAGGTCAATAAAATCATTTTGCTTCGCAAAATATACTTTTTCATTTTCAGGCAAATCTTCTACAAGTTCAACCTTATAGTCTTCATTTCTATCTTTAAAAAACTTTATCGCATCAGCTCTATCCATGGTATATCTTTCCATGGTAGCATTTTCCTTTATAATTTTTTTCATTTCATCTTCAATTCTTGGGAAATCTTCATCTGAAATTTTTTCATCGCCAAAATCAATATCATAATAAAATCCATTATCAATAAATGGTCCTATAGCGAGTTTTGCATTTGGATAGAGTCTCTTTACCGCAGCTGCCATCACATGGCTTCCAGTATGCCTTAATGTCTGAAGCGCGTAAATATCACTTTGGTCGTAATCTTTTGTACTTCCATCTTTTTCAATAATTCTAATCATACTTACCTCTCTAAAATAACCTTATATCAATTTTAATATATCTTGTCATAAATATCAATATGATAAATACTAATAATACACCATATCCTATATAATCAGCCCTCTTATAGGTCAAAGACCTAAGTTTTGTGCGGATTGCACTGCTAGAATAGCACCTTGACTCCATAGCATAAGCTAGGTCATTTGCCCTTCTAAATGAAGAAACAAACAGCGGAACAAGCAGCGGTACGAGTGACTTCGCTTTTTCTATTAGATTTCCCTTATCAAAATCAGCACCTCTTGACATCTGAGCCTTCATAATCTTATCTACTTCTTCTATAAGAATTGGAATAAATCTTAGAGCAATGGACATCATAAGGGCAATCTCAGCAACTGGCACTTTAAATATATTTAAAAAAGCTAAACCTTTTTCTAAGCCATCAGTAAGCTTGCTCGGAGTAGTAGTTAAAGTTAATATGGATGAACCTATCACAAGATATACTAATCTTATAGCCATCTTAACAGCAATTATTATTCCTTCTTTAGTAATACTAAGAGGTCCTATTTCAAATATTTTTTCTCCAGGAGTTAAAAATAAGTTAAAAAATACAGAGATAAAGAGTAGCAGTAAAAGAGATTTTAAGCCTTTAATTATAAATCCAAAAGGAACTTTACATAACATAATGACAGCGACCAAAAATATTGTTGCTAAGATATAAGCATATATATTTGTGGATATAAACAATGAAATCAAAAAAATCAGAGTAGCAACAAGTTTTACTCTTGGATCAAGCGAATGAATAACGCTATCTTTTTTATAATATTGTCCTATTGTTATATCTTTAATCATGATACTTTTTTAGCGCTTCAAATATATCATTGAACTTTAATTTTGAGTTATCAATTTTATGACCTTTTTCTAAAAGTCTATAATATATCTCAACTGAATATGGTAATTCTAAGTTAGCTTTTTTCATAGTATCTTTATCTAGAAGAACATCTGATGTCCTACCAAATTTAAGAACCTTACCTTCATTTAGCAATATAACTTTATTTGCATATTCTATTACGTCATCCAAATTATGAGTAATATAGATAATAGTAGTGCCATATTTTTCATTAAGCATTTTAACAAAATCATAAAAATGCTCTTTTGACATAGGATCAAGTCCAGCATCTGGTTCATCAAAAATCATAATATCTGGTTGCATAACAAATACTCCTGCAAATGCAACTTTTCGTTTCTCTCCACCAGATAGATTAAATGGTGTCTCATCCTTTAAATGTTCTATGTTAAGCATTTTCAAAATTTCTAGTGATTTCTCATATGCATCTTCTTTTGACAGTCCTCTTTTTATTGCACCAAAGGCTACATCTTCAATAACAGTTTCAGAAAATAATTGATACTCTGGATATTGAAAAACTACTCCACACCTAAAGCGCAAATCTGTAAGATTAAATCCTTTGTCATATATATTCTTGCCCTTAAATAAAATATCTCCGCTATCTGCTTTATATAATCCATTAAGGTGGCTTATAAGAGTACTCTTCCCACTTCCAGATTCACCTATAAGTGCTACAAAATCTTTTTCTTCTATATCAAAAGAAACCCCATCTAAAGCATATTTAGATGAATTATCATATTTATCGTATCTGTATTTTATATTTTTTACTTCAAGGATTGACATAGTTCATCAATTGTAAATTCATTTCCTTTTAGATTTTTACTGTACTCTTTAAGACTATTGGCAAGCTTTGGAATGTAAGGGAGTATGATGCCTGCTTTTTCCAATTTATCTTTTTGTAGAACAATGTTTTTTGGTACATCATCTGCGACAATCTTCCCTTCATTAAAAATCAAAACTCTATCTGCATATGATATTTCTTCAACATAATGTGAAATCAGAATTACAGTAATATCTTCTTCTTTGTTAAGCTTTTTAACCTTGTCAAGTAAATCTTTTCTTCCATTTTTATCTATCATGCTTGTTGGCTCATCAAGTACTATAATTTTTGATTTCATGGCAATTATACCAGCGATAGAAACTTTTTGTTTTTGACCACCTGATAATTTTGATGTCATAGAATATCTTAAATCTTTTATTCCAAGACTATCCAGTGCTTCATCTATTCTTTTATCCATAGTAACAGACTCTATCCCTAGGTTTTCCATACCAAAAGCAATATCCTCTTCAACTATGCTAGCTACAATTTGATTATCGGGATTTTGAAAAGCCATCCCTATATTTTTTCTGATGTCAATAGTTTTTGTTTCATCTTTGGTATTCATGCCATTAACTATCACATCACCTTCTGTCGGTAATATTAGTGCGTTAAGACACTTAGCAAATGTAGATTTGCCACTGCCATTTCTACCAAGTATACAAATAAATTCCCCTTCTTCTACAGAAAGAGTTATGCCATCAATCGCTCTTTTCTTAGATGTAACAACACCCTCTGAATTTAAGATATCAAAGTCAACTATTAATTTTTTAATTTGTATATTTTGCATATAGACTTGTAGGGGCGGATATTATCCGCCCCTACATTTCAAATAAAATATTTAATTTAAATTGAAATTATATTATCCTTGAATCCATCTACCATCACTACCGATGTTGAATCCATTTATAGTAGTGCTTGTAGCCATAAATCCATACAAACCTTGTGTAGTTCCCTTTGGGTAGAAGTAGTAATATGCAATATTACCATTAGAATCAGCTATTTGTTTCCATCCTGTAACCATTACGCCATTTTCATCAAAGTAAAAATATCTATTTTCATATCTTACCCATGAATTTGTGAGCATGGCACCATAGTTGTCACCAGAAGTAATATCAAAATAATAATATGTATCATTTATATTTACCCAACCAGTAATCATAGTTCCGTCAGATCCAAGATAGTAAGTTCTGTTATTGATATTTTGAATACCAACTCTCATCTCTCCTCTTTCGTCGAGATAATACCAGTTGTTTTGCCATTGAACCCAACCATTTCTAACCATCTGTCCATCAGGTCTATAAAAATACCATGAATTATTTAACTGTATCCATCCAACATTTGTAGCACCAGAATTTATAGCTCCTGCTCCTCCACCTCTTGCAATCATTGATATGACGCTAGCATCTACATATATACCGCCAGACTCAACATACTCTGAGTTTTTACCATATGCACCTTGAGCATCAGTTCCGGCAACCGTTCTAACTTTAAACATATAGTCACCTTCTTTATTGAAGTAACCAGCAAAGTTATAACTATTGCCACGATATCTATCAACTCTTGCAACAACTGAAGAATCTCTATATAAAACTATATCATAACATCCTGAATCTGAAATATTTGGGGAATCCCATCTTGCAGTTCCTCTTTCATCTCCCCAATAAGCACTCTCTGGTGGATTAAAAGTTCCTTTAAGTCCTTGAAGTGCAAATACAACTTTTAAATTCGAATTAGAAAGACGTGATGCAGAGATAAAAGTTCCTTTAGAAATATAACAAGTAGAACTTGAATACGAACTTAAAAACCTATAATAATAATCATTATTTCCACTATAATTTGAAGTATCATAATCTTTTGTCACAAGATATACTACAACTTTTGGCATACCACCGATATCAAACTCTCTATCACCCTGTGAATACCATTCGCATGATTCTATCTCATACTTTGCTGTCTCATTGATATACACCATATCCGAAGTGTTACCTTCATTGTTGTATGTGATTTCTGGTAGACCTTCACTGCTTATAGACTCATAATCTAACTCAAAGTTAGTCCTTATACTTATAGATGTGATGTCCTTATAGATTACACTCGCACTAACTACCATCGTTGCACATATTAATGCAACTATCGAAAATAAGATAGCAATTATCTTTTTATTTAGCTTCATCATTTACTCCTTTCAAAAGTCTCAAATAAAAAAGCAATTAGACATTGCCCCCCCTTATCGATTAATTATATATATACTTAATAATACCTTATTTTAAAGATAAAGTCAATGTTTTTCACAATTTATTCACATTTTTTTAACAATCAAAATGTATAAAATTTTAGATTCTTTCGCTGAGTGCAACTGCCACAGCCACTGTCATACCAACCATTGGGTTATTTCCTGCACCTATAAATCCCATCATATCTACATGAGCAGGAACAGATGAACTTCCAGCAAACTGTGCATCTGCATGCATTCTTCCCATAGTATCTGTCATACCATAAGATGCTGGTCCTGCAGCCATATTGTCAGGGTGAAGCGTTCTTCCTGTACCTCCACCTGACGCTACTGAAAAATACTTTTTACCCTCTTCAATTCTCTCTTTTTTGTATGTACCAGCAACTGGGTGCTGGAAACGAGTAGGGTTGGTAGAATTTCCTGTTATAGAAATATCTACATTTTCGCGATGCATAATAGCTACGCCTTCAGTTACATCATCAGCACCATAGCATTTTACTTTTGCTCTCTCTCCGTTTGAATAAGCTTTTGTGCTAACCTCTTTTAATTCATTTTTAAAATGGTCAAACTCTGTCTGCACATATGTGAAACCATTAATTCTTGATATAATCTTAGCAGCATCTTTGCCAAGACCATTTAATATAACTCTAAGTGGTTTCTTACGAACTTTATTTGCATTATTTGCGATACCTATAGCACCTTCTGCAGCAGCAAAACTCTCATGACCTGCAAGGAATGCAAAGCACTCTGTATCTTCAGACAAAAGCATAGATGCAAGGTTGCCATGTCCAATACCAACTTTTCTATTTTCAGCAACTGAACCTTCTACGCAAAATGCTTGAAGACCAAGTCCTACATTTTGTGCTATCTTATATGCTTCCTTGTCTCCTTTTTTAATTGCTATAGCTGCACCTGTTACATATGCATAACATGCATTTTCAAAACAGATACCCTGAATACCTTTTACAATATTATAAACATCGATGCCCTTGTCATCACAGATCTTTTTTGCATCATCAATGTCTTTAATTCCGTACTCATTCAATACTTTGTTAATCTTATTTATTCTTCTATCATAACCTTCAAATGTTATACTCATATATTCTCCTATCGGGCTCGCAATGCTCGCCCCTACATTAGGCGGATAATATCCGCCCTTACGATTTTACTACTTTATTCTTTACGTGGGTCGATGATTTTCTTTGCATCTTTGACACGACCATACTCGCCTTTAGATTTTTCCCATGCATCATTAGGGCTATCACCTTTTTTTATAAAGTCTGTCATCTTGCCAAGTGATACATATTGATATCCAATTATCTCATCATTCTCGTCAAGAGCTATGCCTGTTACATAACCTTCAGCCATCTCAAGATATCTTGAACCTTTTGCTTTAGTTCCATACATAGTTCCAACTTGAGATCTTCTTCCCTTCCCAAGATCTTCAAGTCCAGCACCTACTGCAAGACCATCATCTGAAAATGCAGACTGAGTTCTTCCATAAACAATTTGTAAAAATATTTCTCTCATAGCAGTGTTTATAGCATCACAGACCAAATCAGTGTTGAGTGCTTCAAGAAGAGTTTTACCTGGCAAAATTTCAGATGCCATAGCTGCAGAATGAGTCATACCAGAACATCCTATAGTTTCAACCAACGCTTCTTCAATAATTCCATTCTTAACATTTAAAGAAAGCTTGCATGCACCTTGTTGAGGAGCACACCAACCAATACCATGGCTAAATCCACTAATATCTTTTATTTCTTTAGCATGTACCCATTTCCCTTCTTCAGGGATTGGTGCATTCTCATGATTTGCACCTTTATTGACTTTACACATGCATTCAACTTCTTTTGTATAAATCATATATACCTCCATTTTATTGGGCTCCGTAAGCATTCGCCCCTACTATTTGCGAGTTCCGCAAGCATTAATCTCTATATTACAATTTTAATACAAAAATGGTCGTCAGTAAAGACGACCGATTTAACTATTTTCTTAAGTTTAACTTTTTAATCAAATCTCTGTAAGCTTCAAGATTAGTAGTCTCAAGATACTTAAGTAATTGTTTTCTCTTACCAACCATCATGAGAAGTCCACGATTTGAATGGAAATCTTTTGGATTCTTAGCAAGGTGAGCGTTTAATTCAGCAATTCTCTCAGTAAGTAAAGCAACTTGTACTTCTGTACTTCCAGTGTCAGTTCCATTTTTACCAAATTTAGACACTATCTCTGCCTTTTTTTCTTTTGTAAGCATATATTCCTCCTATAAATGTATTTGTCGTAACCCACAGTACCCGTATATAGGATTTTGTCGGAAACCACAGGAAACGCAAGAGTATTATATCATATTGGGAATAAATGTCAATAATAAAACAAATATTACTATATTCTAAATATCAACCTTTATAACTAATGATTTTATCTTAAGTATTCCATAAACATTAGAACTTTCAGGTAAAAATAAAATCCAGATATCTTTATTAGTATCTTGCCCTTTAATCTCACATTTTTTTAATTTATCTTTTTCTAAATCAAAGGTTTTGACAGTAAAAGATGATTTTGTCCAATTATCTGTAACAGTACCTTGATTTCCCAAATATACATATAATTTACCTTTTGCTGTAGCTTCAGCTTCTATTACTAAATCACCTTTTGCATTTGTAGTTGCTATATACATTCCGTTTTTAACTTGCCTATTTTTAGATGATACTCCATTCCAATGTACTAAATATTCATCTTTCGCCTTTATACCTGTAGTGCAACACCAAGGAGTTGTAATTTTAGCATAAACTTGTGGAGTTAGGGATGTTACAATTTTTTAATAGAACTCATAGGAATTTTCAAATTAAAGAACCAATACTCTATGTTTCAACTGAATCTCACTATTCAAATATGAGACTTGCAGAATTGCAACAAATTGAGACAAAGTTAATACCGACAGATACTATGGGTAGAATAATACCAGATGAGTTTATAAATGAACTTAATCAAAAAAGCCTATAAATACACTATTTATAGGCTTCTTTGATTAATATTCAAAATCTTTTTTATTTTAATTAAATGTATTTGAATGTTTTTTCATATATTTGTCAAATATTATAATGCATTATCAAACAAAATCTCATTCTATTCTTGAGAAGTTATCTTCATAGAAGTGCTATTTGCTGTGTTGAGAGTTTGACCGCTAGTCCACTTAATAAATAATATATCATCACGTTCTGCTGTATATTTTATAGTTCCTGTTTGTTCTGAAGCATCAAATGTTGTTACTTCAGAACCATCAAATTGTGTCGATGTACCACTAAATACTCCAGGTTGCAAATAAATCTTCCGCCCATCTTTTGCATTAGTGAATTCATATTTCCACTCTACTGTCTGGTCTTTCTCAACTGCAGCAAGAGGAAGTCCTGCAGTCATAGAATAATTTTTCAATGTTTTATTGGTTTTTGTTCCATCTTTAGATGCACGATAGCTATAGGTATGTTCTGTAGGGTCATTATAATAAATATTTTCCCAAGAACAATAATCACCAGTCACAGCTATTGGTGCTGTCATAGGTTGATAGTATCCCCTAACAGTAGAGCTTACGCCTTCTCCTGAAGCGCCTTTCACATCTTTATCTGGCACACGGTGATTCCAAGAACCATCTAAAGATGCATCAAAATAAGTGAATTTCCCAGAGGTTGCATATCTTCCCCACATATCACTATTTGTATATCCGAAATCTGTATCATTTATTTTACCAGCAACAAACGTTTTAGTTTGTCCATCAACCCAAAAATATTGTCGTGTTGAATTACTATTATTTGCATTAACTTCCCAAATATAGTCATATTTATTTTTCGTAGCATGGTCTGGAATGTTAACATTGACAGTCACATAAGTTCCTTCTAAAAGTTGATTAGAGCCAGGGGAAGCCATTACACTAGTTTTCCATCTACTTTCCCATGCATTCACTTCTGTTGGTGTTTTTAAATTACCACTATGACAAATCATTTGCAGATATTGTGGATCATTGGCCGAAAATCCATCATCAGCATTCGTCTTATCTCTTATCCAATTTATTTCCCATTTCTCACCATAGTCCGTAGAATATCCAACATATCGATAGCCAGTTAGCGTTCCAGAACTATTTTTAACTTCATTTACGAGAAGTCTCCTTCCACTGTAAGAAGATTTTGACACAGTTGTTGAGCCATTTGCATTTTTAGACCAAATAGCATAGGAACTACCATCTTTTCTTGTGTAAGTAACTGCATGGGTAAAAATAAACTTTACATAAGGAAAGTCTCTTAGATATTCCATATTATTCCAAGTATGACATGTAATATTATTTTCCGTACCTGAGTTTTTAATAAAAATTGGAACATCGACTGTAGTTTTCGAAACTTTTATTCCAGCTAAATATGCTGCTATAGCACCATCTATTTTACTATCTATTGATGTATTATACTGGTCTATCTGTGTTTGAAAGTCATTTTTTAATGAGTCGAACTCAGTTTTTGTGATAAATGTACTTCCATCATTGTCAGATACCACTGCTCCTAATGTATTTATACTCATAAGCACAACTAAAAATAATGATAGAAACCTCTTAACTATTCTTGTGCTCTTTTTCATAATTTATTTCTCACGACCTATTTAATGAGGGCTCTCGGTGCTCGCCCCTGCACTTACTTCACCTGCAGATTTTCGAAAAGCGCTTAGATGCTCCGCATCTAAAGCGAAAATCTGCATCTAGTTATACTAAGCTCGCAAAATACGCTCGCATTAATAGACAAAAAAAATAGGGCTTAAAACCCCATTCCTTATAATTTATTATTAAGGACACTTCGAAAAAGTATAAAATTAATACTTTTTCGAGGTGACCTTAATTTGTCTTTATGCAAATTGAAGTTCTAACTTTTTACCAAATGCATATGCTATACGACTTAACATTTCGATTGTTGGGTTTGCATCTCCATTTTCAAGTCTACTAATATCAGCTTGACTAATTCCTGTAAGTTTAGACAACTCAACTTGTGTCATATTCTTTTCTTCTCTTGCTTTTATCATTTCTCTTATGACTTGATATTCTGGTTCTAAACTATCAAATTCTTTTTTAAAGTCATTATTTTTTAATTGTTCTTTTAATGTTTCTCTAAAACTTTTCATAATCACATACCTTCCTTTCCATATCTTTTAATAAAATCATCTCTATATTTCTTTGCAAGTTCTATAATATCACGAGGGGTCTTGTCTGTTTTCTTTCTAAATCCATTGGTTAAAATAATTTTTTTACCTACTACAAAGAAATATAAAACTCTACTAATATCTGTTCCGACTTTTGCTCTTAACTCAAATATACCATCTTCTTTTTCATAAAATAATACTTCAAACATATAATTATTATATGTGATATATCACATATTATCAAGAGTTAAATTGTATCAAGATAGAATCAAGAATTTGGCAGTTATTTGTATTGCTTCCCAGTTGTTTAGTAAATAATCTCTTGTTTGTATCATCTTTTCTCTCTTATCGCAAAGTTTCTCACAAAAAGCATACCGAAAAAAGCAAAATATTCACAAACTTTTTTGCAAAAAAAAGCCACTATGCTATTTGCATAATGGCTCTTTATTTGTAATTTAATTCATTTTAACAAATTAAAATTTTCACTAAATAAATTATCTTTTAATGCGAGATGTATATGTATTATTAAATAGAAACTCGCATCCTTACTTTCCCTTTCAATCATATTGCTAAATTATCAAAATCTCTTTTTGAGTATATCAACCTAGCTATATAGACATTTTCATTGTCATATTAGAAATTACCTTATTAATCATTTCATTCATTTCATCAGTAGTATAATGTTTACCAGAACAATTCTTATGATTGTTTCCATATTCTAATATTTTTGCATTTACTTCTACTGATAAAACATCTTAATTAAGGTGACTCACAATGTTTTTGCAATGTTACCTTTTTAGAAATTGAAAAAAGAAGACTGGTAAAGTCTCCTTCTTCTAAACACTTCTATTTGCATATTCTTTTTATGCTTTCAATAAATATTTTTTGTGCATTTGTTAATTCCTGCTGTTTTTTCCAAACTATATAAGCATCAATCTTATGCTCTGGATATATTTTTTTGTAAATTATATTTTTATTATTTGATACATCTATAAGTTTATCAAGACACAAACACACTCCGACATTTTCTTCAACTAATATTTTTGCATTATTTATTAAATTGTATGTTGCGACAATGTTTATCTTATGTGATGAGCCAAAGACTTTTCTAACTCCCGTTTTGTCACTTGCAAATTGTTCAGACAATATAAGTGGTTCATTGATTAAATCTTTATAAGTAATTCTTTTTATCTTTGAAAGTTTTGATTTTTTATTTAAAAGTATTGCGAACTCATCTATGTATTTAAGTTTTATAAAATCATATTTATCAAGTGTGCTTGGATGTAGCAAAAGTCCAAAATCTATTATTCCACTATCTATTTTTTCTGTAATTGTTAATTCATCACCACTATGTATTTTAAATTTTATATTTTCATACTCATCTATTATGAATTTAATTGCTTTCGCTACATATCTCATTATATATGTTTCTGCAGCACCAATATATATTGTCCCTTGTATATATTCATCAATAGACGACAACTCATCTTTTGTTTTCTCTGCAAGACTAATTATCTCTTCAGCCCTTTTTCTTAAGTGCACTCCTTCATTTGTTAATGTAATATACTTATTGCCTCTTTCAAATAAAGATTTTCCAATTTCTTTTTCTAGTTCAATTAACTGTCTTGATAGTGTTGGTTGAGTTAGGTTTAGACTTTTTGCTGCATTAACAATATTTTTTTCATTACAAACTGCCAAAAAATATTTAAGTACTCTTATATCCATATAAGCACTTCTCCATATTTTAGATTATGCTTTTATTCTATATCAATTTAGCAAATATTACAATTATTTATTTAAGTTTTCTTTCAAAAAACTCTCTATTTTATCAAATGGGATTTTTGTTGTATCATCATATAAATCTATATGCATAGCACCTTCTACAACATGTAATTCTTTAGGTTCATTTGCCTTTTCATATGCTGCCTCTGAAAATCCTCTTGAATGTGCTATATCTCCTGTGATAAATAATATTGGTCTTGGAGATATTTTATCTATATGATATGTAACAGGGAAGTTATTAAGCGAAAAATTACTTGTGTTTGTAGCACCACCTGTTGATCTTGGATGATGTCCTCTTTTCATAGCATAAAATGTATTCCACTCAACATCAAGACCTGTAATTGTATCTGGTAATTCATCATATACTACATCTGGGTCATATGCTCCAATGTATCCTGGCTTACCATTATCGACATCTTCCCATCTTGTTTTAGCAAGTTCTTCTACAGATTTTTGCCAAGTTTCATTATCTGCATTATTTCCAAAGCCAGGTATATCATACATAGCACTTGTCACTACTGCTTTTATTCTTCCATCTATAGCAGCCGCACCAAGTAAAAAACCACCACTCGCACATATTCCAACGCCACCTATTTTTTCTCTATCAACATATTTAAGTGTTCCAAGATAGTCTACTCCTGCACTAAAATCTTCTGCAAATATATCTGATGATGCAACATGTCTATATTCACCACCACTTGCTCCATTAAATGATGGGTCAAATGCAAGTGCCACAAATCCTCTTTTCGCAAGTTCATTTGCATATATTCCAGGTCCTTGTTCTTTTACACCACCAAATGGAGGTCCAATAACTACTGCCATATGTTTTTCATTTTCATTGAGATCTTTTGATACATATAGGTCTCCTGCTATTTCGATACCATATCTATTTTTATAATAGACGTGTTCTCTTTTTACACTATCATCTAATTCAAATATGTAATACTCCTCATCTGGTGTAACTCGTTTTGCTTCATTTTTATCGACCATAACTTCCACCTCTTTAATTACTTCTTTTGTCTCTACAACATTCTCATTTGATACATTACTACTTGCACATGCATTAGTAAAAAGCATAACTACAATTAATAAAACTGATAAAACTTTTGATTTCATTTTTATTTCGCTCCTTTCTTGTTTATGCTTTTATTCTATGCTGTTAATAGTGATATGTCAAATACTTATATTGTATAGTGTTTTATGCTTTTTTGCTATAAAAAAGCCACTATGCTATTTGCATAATGGCTCTTTATTTCGGAAAGCAAGCTTTTCTCAATGTTCACTTTTTAGAGGTTCCTTATACACAAGTTACGTTTTCTTTATATTGATTATTTAGAAAACTTTCTGCTTTTTCTTTTATATACTTGCATATATCTTCATTAGTCATAGATTCAAACATTTTTGAATTTGATTCTCTTATTTCGTGAATATCATCAATAGTTAAATTTTTAAACTTTTTTTCCAAATTTACACCTCCATTTCTAATAAAGTCATTGGGTTCAAAATATTTATATTTTTATAACCTTTTATCATAGATAATGCTCTTACGCCATCTATTGTTTTCACATTTACTAAATGCTTAAAGTTCCAAGAAAGAATTATATCACAATTATTTATTAATGCTACTGCTATATGTTGACAATCTTCAACGCTCTTTTCTGTTAAAATGCCAGTTTTAACTATATCATTTGCAAGTTTAACAACTGAATTATCAATAGACAATCTACTATATTTTATTACTTCTAATTTATTTCGCATAAATGAAACTTTAGGTTCTTCACAATTTCCTACTTCCAATAAAGTCAAATCAGATAAGCAAACATCAAAAGTATTGCTCTTGAATCTTTCCCACAATTCTAAAGTAATCCTTGTCTTTTCAGGTGCGTCATCTTGTTTTAAATAACTAATGACTGATGTATCAAGATATACTTTTAATTTCCTATTATCAATCATCTTTTTCTTCATCAAAATTTCTACTAAAATAATTATCTCTTAAAGAGAGATATGTATGTATTATAGGTAGAAACTTGCATTTTCATTTCCTTTCATTTATGCTAATTGCAAATTATTATTAATTTTATCAGTAGTGCTATAAAACTTTTCTTCCTGTTCTTTAAAATAAGCCTTTAACTCATCTACTGACATTGTTAAATACTTCTTTGTTTTTTCTTCACGAATACTATGAATATCATCTACTGAAAACTTATTATTCATATTTATTCCTCCATTTCTAATAAAGTTAGTGGATTTAAAATATTTATATCTTTATATCCTTTTAGTTGCGATATGATAACTGTCATCAATACTTTTTCTTGTTTATACCCGTATATGCATCATAGAAACCTTCTTCTACTCCAATCCAAATAATTGCTTTTTATGAGTATTCTCTTTCCATCGCTTCTTTAGTTATTACCCACTGCTTACCAAATTTTTGAGTATCAATACCGTTTACAAATTTCCCTCTTGCTATAGCTTTGCGTATTGTGCTATCATCAAGATTCCACATTTTTGTTGCTTCTCCTATTGATAATAGATTATCAAAATGTGTCTTAACATTTTTACCTTTTTCCCATATTTCATCAGCAAATAAATCAATTTTGTCATCCCAGACAACGCCATATCCACCAATATCAACTTGGCCATACATAAATAGATTGTTTTCTTTTAATTTATTAAATTGTTTAAGTTCTTTGAATAATGGTTTTAAATCATACTTTTTTGTAATGCCATTTGCAAATTGGGCACATATTATATAATTATCTAGAAATGAAGCTGACATTATTTTATTAATCATAAGTACCTCCTATTTCAATGGTTCGATTTCAACAAAGTCTTGTGTTTTCCAAATATGTTCAATTGTCTTCCTTTATATAAACTAATTGTATCACGATATCGTGAAAATTGCAAGAATTAGTTTTATAGCAAAAGAAATAGTGATAATTATTGTTGTTTAATAACTTAATTACTTTTTTATTTTACAAAAACATAAATTCTTCCTTAAATTCTTCACAACATTGTTCATCATATTACTCTAAAGCAACCCACATAGCAGGACGCACACCACAAAATGTATTATAATTTACATCAAAATCTACATCACCATAATAATTAACAATTTTCGTCGTTCCAAATTCAATCCCATACTCCTTCGTAATAATATCCTCATCTCTTAACCAGTATTCATATGTATCATTTTCTGGTATGTATTTATTTTTATCATACTTCATCGCCACACTATTTCGCTTTGTCGCACCATTAAAATATGCATTTAACCCCTGAACCCCCCGCAATTTATCATAATACTCGTCATTAAAAAAATACTCTTTATACTCTTTTTCACTAAGACAAAAAACTCTGTCTCTAGTATCTGTATCATATAAATATGTTTCAATTATTCTAATTCTTTCATTACTATTAAAGCAGTCATTGTAAAAATCATTATTCAACCACTTTCTTAAAGAACTTTTTTCCCAATTGATACTTTTATAGCTATTCTTTTTCTCTTCACTCAGTTTGTCCAAATTCGCTATATCAACATAATCAAAAGGTTTGCAATCCACTATATATTTAGATAGTAGCAATACTTTTTTATAATCCTTAGCTATCACAATCCATTCTATTGGCTCTTTCTCTAAGTTCAAAAAACCTTTTTTTTGTACTCCAAAATTAACACTATCGTATTTTTCATAAATTTCATCTTCGTAAGAATCTCCCATCTTACCATAATTACTTTGAACTATAGGATTTATCAATGCTACTCGTTCATCAAATTGATAATTCATAGTCTCTTTACTTAAAAAAAACATTATAATCAGTATTAATACTAGTAATAGTATTGTCAGCATAAATCTTTTGTTTTTCATTTTTCTATCCTCTTAGTATTCATGATATTTAAAATATTTACATGCTTCAAAAGTATGATCTGCATTCAATATATGACTTACAAAATTATCACAATAATTCATTCTATTTATATAATCTTCGTTCGTATCTTTATATTTAAATTTATTATTTTTTTTTAGAAAATGTGAATAGGAATCTCGATATTTCATTATTTTTTCAACTGATATATGTGTGCGAAACTCAATAGCTCTGTTAATTCTACTTTCACTTATCCCTTTATAGTAATCAATAAACACTTCATATATATTTTTTTCACTATTTGCATATCTATTGTAAATATTGACAGCATCTAAATCAGCAGCATAATCATCTTTATTCATAGATGGCATTGTTCCATTTGTTCCACATATATCACCTACATAACCACAGTTTGCCTCTAAGTCATATATACCATTAAATTGTACAACATAATTTTTAGCCAATCCTTTAAATATAGAATCATGTGCATATACAGATATTGTTGCACTCATATGCGCAAAGTCATTATCTCTTCCACTTTTTATGTCGTGTTGATTAATTACTTCTTCATAAAGATTACTAATTGAACTACCATCAAAGTATGATTTGTCGTCTATCTTCAAATTGTTGTAGTTTTTATTTAATTCTCTTATGACTTCACCTTTAGAAGAATAATGGCCTGCTATTAAAGACCATGTTTTTCTATTTTGATATACAATACTCGCCAATAACTTATGATACTCTTTATTTGAATCATAATTATTTTTCTTTTTTGCATTGATACCTTCATACAAATTTGACAAAAGCTTTAGTACTTTATCAGTATAATCTTTTCCAAATCCAAATTCATCATGTAATATCTTCTCAAATTCATTAATTTCTTCACTAACTATATATTTTGCATCTCTATCAGGTTTACAATCTTTACAAGCAGCATATCCTTTCGATAATATGAACTAATTTTAGACTTTGCTTTATCACATCTTATCACGTATATATTATACCATAAATTAAAATGGTTGCACAGTATATGCAACCATTAGGACAGAGTCAAGAATTTGGCAATTATTTGTATTGCTTCCCAGTTGTTTAGTAGATAATCTCTTGTTTGTATCATCTTTTCTCTCTTATCGCAAAGTTTCTCACAAAAAGCATACCGAAAAAAGCAAAATATTCACAAACTTTTTTGCAAAAAAAAGCCACTATGCTATTTGCATAATGGCTCTTTATTTGTAATTTAATTCATTTTAACAAATTAAAATTTTTACTAAATAAATTATCTTTTAATGCGAGATATATATGTATTATTAAATAGAAACTCGCATTTTTATTTCCTTTCATTTATGCTAATTGCAAAGACCTATTTTTAATCTTTTGTAATTTTTCATTAAATATTTTCTCTTGTTCATCATAATATCTCTTTAATTCATCATAAGTCATCTTTTCTGTCATTTTTGAATGTTCTACCCTTATGTCATGAATATCATCAACTGTCAAATCGTATGTTCCATTTAAATGTTTCATTTTTATACCTCCATTTCTAATAAAGTTAGTGGATTTATAATTTCTATATGTTTTAAATAACTAATAACTGATGTATCAAGATATACTTTTAATTTCCTATTATCAATCATCTTTTTCTTCCAAAAAAACAATCTCGTAGTTTTCTCTACTTATAACTATATTATACATATAATCATTGTTTTTAGCAATATAAAACTAATTTATTATTAAGTATTTACTATAATATAAATCTTTGATAAAATATAATTTTAAGATATATTATTTTTATTGTGAGGTGAGTTATGAAAAACAAACAAGACCATGTTATCAAAAAGTCCGACATTGCAAAAAACTATTTATTTCTAGGAGTTTTAATTGCTGCAATGATTCTTGGATGTGTGTTTGGGGCTATGAATCCAGATGCCGCAAGAAAAATTAACTTTCTCGGTACTATATTTATTAACATGATGTTCTGTATTGTTGTTCCTCTTGTATTTGCATCAATAGCTGGTGCTGTTGCAGGTATGAAAAACAGAACTCGTGCAGGTAAAATTATCGCCTGTACTATTGCAACATTTGTCATTACTGGTGTCATTGCATCTATTATAATGTTTGTTCTTATGAAAGCTTACCCACCAGTACTTAAAGCTTGGGAAAGTGTACCATCTGAAGAACTTGGTGAGTATGCAACCATACCACAAATGATTACAAACTTTTTAACAACTAGTGATTTCACAGGTCTCTTAACTCGTCGTGCCATGCTTCCACTTATTGTATTTTCACTTATATTTGGATTTGCAACTAATCTTATAGAAAGTGGTGAAGGCCCTGTAACTAATTTCATATTAGGGTTAAGTAAGGTTATGGTTAAGTTTGTAAATATTGTTACTTATTATGCTCCTGTTGCATTCTTTGCAATATTTGCAAATCTCATGGCTGACTATGGACATATGATTACAGAAGCATATGCAAGAGCAATGATTGTGTACTACCCACTTTGCTTCATTTATCTTTTCACTGCATTTCCACTCTTCGCATGGTTTGGTGGTGGTAAAGGTGCAGTAAAACTTATGTTTAGCAAACTTGCTCGCCCTGCTATCGTGTCACTTGGTACTTGTTCATCAGTGGCTACAATTCCAACCAACTTAAATGTCGCTGAAGAAACTGGCATCTCAAAAGATGTATCAAATATAGTTATCCCACTTGGTGCTACTATGCACATGGATGGTTCTTGCTTCTCATGTGTACTAAAAATTGCATTTGTACTTGGTGTATTTGGACAACAACTTTCTTGGAACCAACTCATCCCTATAACACTACTTGCTGTTTTCTCATCAGTGGGTATGTCAGGTGTTCCAGGTGGCGGATACATTGGCGAATACATCATCTGCTCTGTATTTTTCCCAACTCGTATGGAACTCGCATTCCCTATACTTGTTGCAATCGGAAACTTAGTTGACCCACCTGCTACTATGATAAATGCATCTGGCGACTATGTTGTATCATTCATTGTATCAAGATTTGTAGATGGCAAGGACTGGTTGCAAGAGCAACTTCACCCAATTGCTACAAGAATAAATAACACCAAGGCAACTATTTCAAAAATAACAAAATCAGCAGAGAAAACTAAAAAGAGAAAATAAATTAACAAAATGAATACTATTTGCAAAAATATAACAATTAAAGAAAACGAACTTTATTTTAATAATTTTAAAGTTACTGAGCTTGCAAAAAAATATGGTACTCCACTTTATATAATGGATGAGAACCGTATAAGAGAAAATATAAATGCTTATAAATCTGCATTTAAAAAATATTTTGGTGACTCTGCTCTTATGCTCTATGCAAGCAAAGCCTGCTCTTTCAAATACATTTACGAAATTATGAAAGATGAGAGTGTCGGCATAGATCTTGTATCAAGTGGCGAACTCTATACGGCAAAAGCAGCTGGCTTTGATTTATCAAAAGCTTATTTTCATAGCAACAATAAAACTGACTTTGATATAAAGTATGGAATAGAAAATGGCGTCGGATATTTCGTAGCAGATAATATAGAGGAAGTAAATGTCATAGAGAAAGAATGTGAGAAACTAGGCAAGACTCAAAAAATTTTACTACGTCTTACTCCTGGTATTGATACTCATACATATGAAGCAGACCAGACGGGAAAAATTGATTCTAAGTTTGGTACTGCTATAGAGACAGGACAAGCATTAACTCTTGTCGGAGAAGTTTTAAAGCTTTCACATATAAAACTTATGGGCTTCCACTGTCATGTTGGTTCACAAGTTTTTGAAGAAGATGTATATGTAAGAACTTCAAAGATAATGCTTAAGTTTTTTTCAGATGTAAAAGAAAAATATAATTTTGAAACTTTAGAGTATGATATTGGCGGTGGCTTTGGTGTAAGATATGTAGACTCAGACCCTATTCTTCACCTTGATACAAAATTAAAAGAACTTTCAGAATATATAAATGTAGAATGTAAAAGACTCAATATAAATGTTCCAGCATTTAGAATGGAACCGGGTAGGTCGATAGTTGCTGATGCAGGTATGACTCTCTACACAGTCGGAACAATCAAAAAAATTCCTGGATATAAAAATTATGTGTCTATAGATGGCGGCATGGCAGATAATCCAAGATTTGCTCTTTATGGTGCGAAATATTCTTGTATGGTAGCAAATAAGATGAATGAGGCGCTTGATTTTAAAGCTGACCTCGTAGGAAGATGCTGCGAGTCAGGTGACATAATACAAAAAGATATTATGTTCCCATCATCAGTTAAAAGATATGATATAGTTGCTGTCGCAACTACTGGAGCATATAATTATTCTATGGCATCAAATTACAATCGCTTACCAAGGCCAGCAGTAGTGATGCTAAAGGATGACAAAGATTTCGTTGTTGTAAAAGCAGAGACATTTGAAAATTTAATTATGAATGATAAATAAAAAACCGGGTTTTAGTTTTACCTAAAACCCAGCCATATGAAAAAATATCTGCTTTCCCTATCCTAGTTTATCTATATATTTCCATACTGGATCAAGTGCATCCAGTATTTTTTTGTACACATTGTACTTCTCTTCGTAATACTTTGTTTTCTCTAAATCTGGTTCGTATGCATCCTTAATTCGAACCCACTCTTTTACAACTTCGTTCATATCTTTGAACTGGCCTGTACCCACTGCAGCTTCCATTGCCACACCCATTGCACCAAGCTCCTCAGCTTCAGATGTTTCTACTTTATAGCCAAGTATATCTGAGAACATTTGCATCCAGTCTTTAGACTTTGCTCCACCACCTGCCATCCTGACACTACTTACCTTATCAATATAAGGTAAAAGTTTTTCAACATGATATTTATGACTAAATACTATTCCTTCATGTACTGCACGAGCAAGCTCAGCTCTTGTATGTCCACCTTTTAACCCTATAAATGCAGCCTTAGCATCTATAGAAGCATTGGTTCCATATAAGAATGGTAAAAACATTATTGTATCTCTATATGGTGCCTTTTCTATCATAGAAGAACACTCTTTGTAAATCACACTTCTATCTATGTCTTTCATCAATGTATCTAAGAACCATTCCTTGTTAGTTCCTGAAGTAGAACTGCCTTCCATGTAACAATACATTCCCTTGATGCAGTATTCATATACCATGAAAATATTTGGGTCGATAACTGGTTTATTCTTTACAATACTATTGATGCTCCAACTGCCTACTATCATTCCCATCTGGTCTTCATTTAAAACGCCGGCAGAAACTGTGCATGCTCCTGTATCCATCTGACCACCTACAACTGGTGTTCCCTCTTTTAGTCCAGTAAGCTCTGCACACTTTTTTGTAACTGTGCCAGCTACTTCTACACACTCAACTATTCTGCTTGGCATCTTCTCATGACAGTCACCGATGCCATATATGTCATATATTTCTTTTGTGATTTGTCTCTTGTCTTGATCCATCTGAGCTGTACCTGATGCCTCTGTATACTCAAGACAATATTCTCCTGTAAGTAAATATCTTATATAGTCCTTCGCTGTAACCAAATGTTTTGCCTTATTTATCACATCTGGCTTATTGTCTTTAAACCATCTTATAAGAGTAGGTGTATTTCCTGGCCATATCTGTTGATGAATCTTTGGCAGAAGTTTATCTTTCCATGTTCCATCAGTAGTCCATTTAACTATATACTCTTTGGCTCTCATGTCGCTGCTTAAAACCGCGTCATGTACTGGCTCGCCATTTTCATCAAACATATAAAGACCATTTGCCTGACCTGTAACTCCGATACCTTTTATGTCGGCGCTATTTACTCCACTCTCTTTTATGACATTTGCAATAACCTGATAGCAAGCCTCTCTTGCCTCTATACAGCTCCTCTCATACATATCTGGAGCAGGATAGAGCACTGTCAGCTTTCTGCCACAGGTTTTAATTTCTTTTCCTTTTTCATCAAATAGCGCAGCCTTTATGACCGTGCCACCCATATCTATACCAAGATAATAATTCATTTTGCCTCCTATCGGGCTCGTAGAACTCACCCCTACAATTTCATAAAATTATTTTTTCTTTGCATTTGCACGGTAAAGTGATATGCCGTCAAGAGAAACTGCAAGAAGCACTATCATATATTTTACGAATTCTTGATAGTAAGGTTAAACATTTGAAAGTGTCATTGCATCTTGTATAAGTATGATGAATAGTAACCCAAGGATTGACCCAATGATTGTTCCTCTACCTCCATTCATACTTGCTCCACCTATAACTGCTGCGGAAAGTGCTGTCATTTCTTTTCCTGTTCCAGCAGAAGTTGCTGCTCCCATAAATCTTATCATATGTATGATACCTGCTACACCAGCAAGCACTGCACAAGCAACGCAGGCAAGTATTTTAACTTTATCAATTTTTATACCGCTATATCTTGCTGCATTTTCATTTGAACCAGTATAATAAACTCTTCTCATACCAGCGCTGTTACGAACATAAATCTCTGTCACTATTGCTATAATTATAAAGGTGACCGGTGCCATAGGGAATTGTATACTACCTATATTGATATTTCCTTGTCCTAAAAATGCAAATGCTGGATTACTTCCAAGCACTGATACGAGTGAAATGTTTTGACCTTGAGTGATTATTTGAACTAAACCTCTTGATATACCCATAAAGCAAAGTGAAACTATGAAGTGAGTCAAATGAAGTTTTGTTACTAACACACCTAAGATTAGACCATAAAGTGCTGCAACACCTATTCCAACTAAACTTGCAAGCCAAGGATTTACACTTGCATACTTCATAAGCCAACCTGCTACAGTTATACATAGACAAAGTGTTGAACCAACTGCCAGGTCTATACCGCCTGATATAAGTATTATCGTCATACCAATAACGACTATACCATCTATCGCAAGACTAGTTATTATTGTGCTTATGTTTGTCCACTTTAAAAAGTTTTTGTTAGTCAAACCCATAACTACAAATATAATTGCTACAAGTATTATGAGGAAAGCCTCTCTTTGTTTTAATATTCCAAATAGAAAATCCAATACCTTATTAGATTTTTCCTTTCCCTCCATTACTTCTACTTTACTGTTATCCATTTTGATTACCTCCACTCATTTTATATGCACCAGAAATATAATATACAACTGTGTCTGAATTAAAGTCTTTTGCCTGCAATTCTTTTGGAACTTGATCACCATCTATGTCTATCATAATGATTCTATCACAAAGTCCAAGTAACTCATTCATCTCTGACGAAATAATAACTACACCTATTCCATCATTTGCTAGATTTCTTATGTGATTACCTATATCAGACTTAGCACCAACATCCACACCTCTTGTTGGTTCATCAAGGATTACTACCTTAGGTTTTTTTGCAAGAAGTTTAGCAAGAAGAGTTTTTTGTTGATTACCACCACTTAATGCTTTTACTGCTTGCTTATAACCATTTCCTCTTATTCCTAACTCTTTATACATCCCTTCCGCAAGTTTTACTGCTTTTTTCTTGTTGATAAATATTCCTGTCATTACTTCTTCAATATAAGTAGATATTATGTTGCTGCCTATCGAATAATCAAGGTAGAGTCCGCTCTTCTTTCTATCCTCTGACAAAAGAACAAGTCCACTCTTATAAATTTTCTCAGTATCAAGTTTATCAAGATTTTGTCCCATCAAAGTAACTCTACCTGATTTTCTTTTTCTTAAGTTTACTATATTTTGCATGATTTCAGTTCTTCCTGCACCTACAAGACCTGCAACTCCTAAAATCTCGCCTTTATATAGTTTAAAATTTATGTGTCTAAAACGGTCTCTTGCATCCGTTAAATTTTCAACTTTCAACATTACATTTTCTTCACTGTAATTAATATTAGTCGCTTTTGGTGGATATATATCACTTATTTCTCTTCCTGCCATATCCTTTATGAGCCCTTGCATAGTTGCTTCATTTGAATATCTAGTAGAAATGATAAATCCATCTCTTAAAACTGTAACTCTGTCACTATGGTTAAATATTTCTTCCATTCGGTGACTTATAAAAATTATTCCCATACCCTCTTTCTTCAATTGCTGCATTATCTTAAAGAGTGCTTCGGTCTCTTTTTCAGACAAAGCTGCAGTAGGTTCGTCAAGTAACAAAATCCTACATTTATGAGAAAGTGCTTTTGCTATTTCTACAACTTGTTGTTGTGATATAGGCAAATCTTCCACTCTATCTTCTGGATTAATTGCATCTCCAACAAGTGGATACAAAATCTTTTTTGAATCTTCTATCAACTTCTTAAAATTAATAATCAATGCATTACTATCAGTAATGTTTGACATCATTATATTCTCTGCTACTGTTGCTTCTTGGCAAAGTTCTATTTCTTGATGCACAAAACCTATTCCAAAATTTTTAGCATCTTGAACACTATTTATATTTACTTTTTTTCCATCAATCAATATTTCGCCACCATCGGCTTTAACTATGCCACCAATTATATTGAGCATAGTAGATTTTCCTGCCCCGTTTTCACCAAGCAAAGCATGAACTTCACCAGCTTCAAGTGTGAAATTTACATCTGAAAGAACTTTTTGAGCATAACTCTTTGACAAGTGCTTTATCTCTAATAAGGCCACTTTTGACACCCCTCTTCCAAATTATTAATTAAGCTTATTTTTTAACAAGCAAGGGGCGGATATACCGCCCTTTGCAAGCTAAAAATTTTATAACTTTAGATAAATCTTTTTACTTATTATTCAGCAATATAAGGAGCGATTAATTCATCTCTTGTGCATCCAATTACGTTCTTAGCATAATTGTCAAGATAGAAGAAATCTGCATTTTCCTTTGTAACTATAGATAATCCATTATCCATATAAGGAATTTGCCAGAAGTTTTCTCCTGCTGCCTTACGACCATTCATAGGACGAAGAACTTCATTATGTTTTGCAAAATAGAGATTAAGCATTCCAAGATATCCTTGTAAGTATTGATCTGGAGCTATAGCAAAGAAGAATTTATCTTCCTTCAATAAGTCAAGAACTGTGTCTGATGTATCACAGCAAGCAACTAATAATTTTTGTTGACCATTTCCAAGTTCTATACCTGCTTGAGCTGCTCCAGCTGCTGATGTTGCTTCTGGAGTAAATACAGCTGCTAAATCTGGATGAGCTTGTGCAACAGTTTTAACTGCAGCATTTGTCTTATCCTCATTTTGTCCTGAAACTTCTTCTGCAACAACTTTGATATCAGGATAGTTAGCTTTCAAATAAGCTATGAAAGAATCACATCTGATTTCGTGGTTGCTTTGTCCAGGGTTTCTCATAACCATAACTTCGCCTTTGCCGCCAAGTTTTTTAGCAATCTCTTCTGCTGCTCTGTTTCCTTCTTTTGTGTTATCAGAAGTTACATAAGCACGTCTAACTGAATCAGGGCTATCAGCTGCAAATGTTGCAATTTGAATTCCCTTATCAGTTGCTCTCTTGATAGGATCAACAAATACCTCTGCAACTGCAGGGTGAACTAAGATACCAGTTGGGTTAAGAGCGATAGTTTGCTCAAATGTCTCAGCTTGAGTTGTAGCATCATATGTTGGTGATCCATTGTAGTAAGCAGAAACACCAAGTGCTCTTGCTGCATCTTTGAATCCTTGGAAACATGGATACCAATACTCAATACCTACACCAGGAACATTCATGTAGTAAACTTCGCCTTTAGCACCTTGTAATAAATACTGGTTAGTAGAAGTAGCTGCAACTTGCTCTGTGCTTGTTGCAGTAGTTTCAGTTGGTGCAACAACTTGACTTGTGCAAGCAACTACATAAGCTGTTAAAACGATTGTTGCAATTAAAACTAATTTCTTTTTCATAATTTCCTCCTAATTTTATTTATGCTAAATTTTAGATCACTTTTTTGATGGGGCTCGTATAACTCGCCCCTACATCTTAATTATACAATTAATTTTTTCCTACGCAGCCAAATAACTCGTATTTTTCTTTGATAACTTTCTTCATAGCCTCTATTGCATCTTTATATGCAAGAGATGGCCAAAGTGAAAGGTTGTCAGTATTGTTTAAGAATGTCTTCATTCCGCTGAAGAATCCATTTAATATATCTGAGAAAATATTTATCTTACACATTCCGAGTTCTATTGACTTAAGTAAGTCAGCCTCAGGTGTGCCTGAACCACCGTGCATAACAAGTGGAACTTTAGAGTTCTTGTTGAGTTCATCCATCAATTCAAGATTTAATTTTGGAACTCCTTTATAAACTCCGTGTGATGTACCTATAGCAACTGCAAGGCAGTCAACTTTTGTCTCATCTACAAATTTTATAAGTTCATCTACCTTTGTAAATGTTCCCTCATGTCCATTTGAACCTGAAAGATTTGACTCTGACTTTCCAACTATTCCGTCTCCAACGTGACCAAGCTCTGCCTCAACTGTTACATTGTACTTATGAGCATAGTCAACAACTTCTTTTGTGATTGCAAGATTTTCAGAAAATGGCTTTTGAGACGCATCTATCATAACAGATGTGTATCCCTCTGCAATTGCTTTCTTGATCATCTCAAAATCTTGACTGTGGTCAAGATGAATTGCGACCTCTACTTTTGCATTTTTAGCAAGAGTGACAAGTGTCATTGAAAGGCAATCAAACTCATCATCATTTAAATCGCCCTTAAGTCCCATAAATATAACTGGGCTTTTAATCTCTTCTGCAACATCAAGAACTGCTCTTGCCATTCTATAATCTGAAACATCAAAAGCAGGTATTGCATACTTACCCTGTCTTGCTTTATTTAACATATTTGTTAAATTTACAAGTGCCATATATTTTCCCTCCTAATATAATATATTAATTATCTCATCAACATTCCACCAGTCAAATCAAGTGTAGTTCCAGTCATATAGTCAGCTTGATTTGAAAGCAAGAATGCAACTGCCTTAGCAACATCTTCAGTCTCTGCAATTCTTCTAACTGGTATTCTTGCAAGATATGCATCTTTTCTACTTGGGTCTTTCAAAACTTCTTCAGTCATAGGACTTCTCATGATACCAGGTGCTACACAGTTTACTGTTATGCCATCTGGTGCAACCTCTCTTGCGAGAGAAATTGAAAATGTAACAAGTCCAGCCTTTGACGCTGCATAGTGTGCATGTCCAGAAGTAGAACCGTGGAATGCAGCTTGAGAAGTTACATTTACTATCTTTCCTTTAATCTTATTCTTAAGCCAATATTTTACTAACTCTCTATTTAAAACAAATGCGCCAGTCAAATTTAGCTGCATAGTCTTATTCCAGTCAGCCTCAGTAATCTCTACAACTTTTCCAGTAGGCCAGATAGCAACTGAATTTGAGAAGAGTTCAACTGAACCAAGTTCTTTTATAGATTCTTCTATGAGATTAATGTCGCTTGCTTCACTTGACACATCAGTTTTAATAAACACAATTTTCTGATTTGGAAATTTTGATTTAAGAGCATTGAATTTTTCTTCTGGTGCTACCATATCACCTATTGCCACATTTGCACCTTCTTGTAAAAGAAGCTCAGCAATAGAATAACCAAGTCCACCAAAACCACCTACTACTATTGCTCCTTTTCCTTTCATCCCGTAATCCATATATTTCCTCCTTATATAATTTATTATTACTTTATAAGTGGGTTTCCTGCACAAGCATCCTTATTCATAAGGAAACCTGTTCTCTCTCCCTTAAATGCTTTCTTCATCTCTTCTGCAATTAATACAGGTGAATTTAAGAATGCATCTTTTGTGCTACCTGCTAAGTGAGGTGTGATAGTCACGTTGTCGCACTTAACAAGTGGGTAATCAATCCCCGGTGGCTCAAGATCAAATACATCAAGTGCAGCACCAAATATTTTATGATTGTTAAGTGCCTCAACAAGTGCCTTCTCATCAACGAGTCCTGATCTTGCTGTGTTGATAAGATATGCTGTTGGCTTCATCATAGCAATCAAATCTTTATTGATCATATGTTTTGTCTCTTCAGTAAGTCTGTAGTGAACTAAAACAAAATCAGATTCTTTCATGAGAGTTGGTAAATCTACTAACTTAACTTCGCTGCCCTTATAGTAAGGATCGTATGCGATTATATTTACGCCGAAGGCTTTAAGTCTTGTAGCAACTTTTTGTCCTATATTTCCATATCCAATTATTCCAGCAGTCTTTCCTTCAAGGTCCATTACATAAGATGCATTAGCATAATCATGAACCCACTTTCCATTTTTTAATTCATGATGTGACTTTGCAATGTTTCTAACTTCAGATAAAAGCATGCCGACAGTGAAGTCAGCAACTGCTGTTGAATTTCTTCCTGGAGTGTTGAAGCATGCAATTTTCTTTTCACTTGCATATTGTTTATTAATATTTTCTGTTCCAGCTCTTAAAACACCTATTGCTTTTAAGTTTGGACAGTTATCAATAACTTTTTTTGTCATAGGGCAGAATTGTGTAATTATAATATCTGCATCCTTTACTGCATCTAATATATCTTGTGGAACATCATAAACTTCTGATCCACCTTGCTCAACTAAAAGATTGATGTGTTGAAGTTCTTCCATATCTTTTAATTTCCAAGATACAGTTTTTACGTCATATCCATCATCACGCCATTTTGCAAATCCTTTTTCAATATATTCAGCAGGAATTAAAAAGTCACCAATGCCAACTATTTTCATTTTTGTCCTCCTAGATAATGTTTAATTTTTTCTTACTTTTTTGTAAATAAATTATAAACAAGTTATACCCCATATGTCAATTTAAAGTAGCACATTTTAATACTTTTTTATCAACAATTTGCTAATATTTACAAGTTTTATGAATAACTTTTGACAATATTTGAGAATTTTAGCCTTATCTATGGCAAACTATGACTATATATTGATAATATTTTGCCATTAAATTAGAACAATTTGACAAGTTATGGCGTTTTAGCTATAATTATAGGTGCATTTTGAATATATTATGATTATATTTTGATTATATTTTATCCGGGTAAATTTTATGAAGGCAAAAAGAGAATTGGAAATTTTAAACTACATAAATAAGAACGGAGCTTGCACATATGAAAATATTTGCAATAAATTTAATATCTCTCTTAGCACAGCAAGACGAGATATAGACAATCTCGCATCCGAAAAACACATAAAAAAAGTATATGGAGGTGTTATACCATTCGCATATACTTCTTTTGCAAAAAATAAAAAACTTCAAAATGATACTAATAGATCTGGAAACATTTTTTCAAGCAAGCTTGACACTATAGGAAAACTCTCTGCTTCACTCGTGAAATCAGGCGATATAATTTATATTGGTTCAGGAACAACTACATCTCACCTGCTCCCTCACTTAAGTAATCTAAACAACCTTACAATTGTCACAAATAATCTTTTCATCGCAACAAGTTTTTCAAAGTACTCACACGAAATAGTTTTCATCGGCGGTAGAATAAATTATCATTCTAGATCAACGGTTGGAGTTTCTGTCATTGACGACATAAACAATATGAATATTCTAAAAGCTTTCATTGGTTGCAATGGCATATCTATCAAAAATGGTTTCTCGAATTTAGAAAACGATGAAGCATACATCAAAAAAGCTATCCTGAAGTCTACCAAAGAAGTATACGTCATGGCGGATAGCTCTAAATTTGATTCTGTTTCACTTTATACTTTTGCAAATTTTTCAGACATTGAAGGAATAATAACTGATGTGGCCCCAAACGAAACATATAAAAAAGTCTGTGACACCAATCATATTAAACTATTATTCCCTTCATAACACTAACTAATCTTAGAGTCAATTATACCAAATCTAAAATTTGATTTGCATCATCTATAAACCCAATGCATTTCTTATAATTCTTTTCCTCATCTGTCAAACCTTTAAATCCCGCTCCGTAATTAACTCCTATAAATGCTACTCCGAGATTTATAGCACCCCTTAAATCATGCTCTGTGTCCCCTATCATACAAACTCTATCATAATCAGTAACTTTGCAGTCTTCTATAGCAAGTCTCATTATATCAGTTTTTGTTAGGCCTTTTTCATTGATTGAACCTCTTAATGTATCAAAATATTTTGTCATATCATAATGATCAAAAAGTGGTGTAACACATTTCATAAGTTTATAAGTTGCAAGTGCTATCTTGTATCCATTCTTCTTAAGTGTAGTTATCACTTCTGGAATGTGCTTAAATGGTTTTGCCTTAAGAAGTTCATTCTCTAGATAATATTTGCGATACTCTTTTGTTAGATTATCTATCTCTTCGTCTGACAACTCCGGGTAAAATCTATGAAGTGAATCTATTATCGGCGGACCTATAAAAGTATCAATCTCTTCCTGCGTAAGCTTCCTAAGACCAGCATTATTTACAGTCGCCTTAAGAGAATTGAGTATGGTCTCTGCTGTATCGAAAACTGTGCCATCCAAATCAAATAATATTAGTTCAAATCTTTTATTCATAACTATTTCCTAATTTCTGACAACTTCGGTATTTTCTTTGCATCAATATTGATGTTAACACTGAACAACATTTTAACAATCCATATTAAGAATACTATAACGAGTATTGGTATCACACAAGTTGTCACTATCATAACTGCTATTGCATCTATCATATTGTTTAACTGAGTTGTTAACTTGTCAATCCATTCTTTTGCCTTCCCTGTGACTGTTTTTACAACATTTCCTATAGCGGATGAAACGTTTTCTTTTGCTCCAGAAACAAAACTCCCTACATTATTTTTAATACTATCTATCCAGTTACCATTTTCAGAACTTGAAGTATCGTTCTCTTCAACTTCCGCTTTTTCATAATTAATAATGGTACTTCCACTATATACATCATCAATTGCCTTATCGCTAAATACTTCTAACTCTTCTTTTAAACTTTCACCTTCTTCAATAGTTTTATTTATCGTATTACCATAAGTATTTTCAATCACATTTGAAATGACAACACTAAATGGTATAACCAAAAATGCAACTACTGCAAATGTCACAAGTTTAACAGCAAGCTTTCTCATGTTTTCTCTATCTATAAGTGTAAATATACTAAATATTATACAGGCTATCGGGATAATTATTTTAAAAAAAACTAATCCCATAACCGTCACTAGATATTTTTCTAGCAAAATCGCACTAAGTATAATTATGAAGTAGCCAGTCAAATCCAAAAGTTTATTTGAAACTGCTACTGCTCTATCTCCAAGCACAAGTGAAGCACCTGCTGCTATGGCAGTAGAAGCAGCGCTTAACTGCAATACCCTATCCTGTTTTGCTTGCAAAGTTGCAATGGTATCATTATGTAACTTATCTGATGCTGCATAATTTGAAAACAATGCAAAAGATAATATTGCAATCAACAAAGGAATTATAATTTTCAAAGCGTAGAGTAATTTGTGTTTATTTTTTTCTTCCATAATTACATCTCTCCCTGCATAAAATTATTTTTACTATTTGGGTCTTTTAGAACTTCAAGTTGTTTTTCAAGTTGATTTATCATTTGGTTATAATATTTTATCTGCTCGCTTCCTTTTCGCTCCATCGGTATGGTTCTAAACATCTCAGGCAAAATTCTTATGCCATAGAAATGTCTTAAATCTTTTTTTCTTTTGTCAAAGTTTCCATTGTAAGCAAGGTCAAATATCTGATCAAAAATTTTTCCGATATTGACATTTTCTTTTAGAGAGTGGCTCATAGATCTTGCAATTATATAAGCAATGTTATCTGCAATCTGAAGCCCCGCCACATCTTCTTTCTTCTTTTTCACAGAAAAGTTAGTGTTGCAGAGTTGAAGAGCTTCGTCATTTATATAGCCCACACCTTTACTATTTGCTATAATCCTAAGGTAATCTTTCTTAAGTAAAAAATCTGGACTCATATTCCATTTTTGGTCTTCTGTATTTCTCGCCTCATATATTGTCTTTCCAAAGCCACCTCTATAAAACAAATAGTGAGTATAGTTTTCAATTACTTTTTCAAGTGCTATATTAAATGGGTTGTCTACAAATTCAAAATCAGTCTTTTCATTTTTTGTAAATGCTGTCCCAAATAGTTCGTGAAGTTCGTCAAGTTTTATTACAGTAGCAAATACTACTCCATCAACCGCTCGAACTATTTTAATTAAATCCATAAAGGCTTCCGGATATCTTTTTATATAATCGGTTGCATGAAAAACTCTTGATTCTTTATCTTTGACATCTTTCCAAACTATTTTTTTAAGCTCAGTTAACCTTCGTTCAATTTCTTTTTCTTTTTCAATGTGACAAGCAAATCCACCTATGACAAAAATGTTGTCAACCGACTTACTCTCATCTAAATATAATGTAAACTCATTCTCCATTTATTTCTCCCGGGCGGACAGAATGTCCGCCCCTACAACGCCGTAGGGGCGAGCTACGCGAGCCCAACTTTATTATTTTATATTAGCAATAATTCCTTTAATAAGCTTCTCAAACTTCACTGCAATTTTTGCCGCCGTCTCTCTTACATCATCATCGCTAAGTTTTACTTTTGAAAGTCCCGTTCCCATATTTGTGATAACACTAAGACCTGCAACTTTAAGTCCTGCATGTCTTGCGGCTATAACTTCTATCACTGTACTCATACCAACTGCATCTACTCCAAGCTTGCCAAGTAGTTTAACTTCTGTTGCTGTCTCAAATGATGGTCCCTTTAGTTGACAGTACACGCCTTCTTGGATTTTTATTTTGTTTTTTGCCGCAACTTTTTTTATAACTTTAATCATTTCTGGATCATACACATTTGTCATATCTGGAAATCTAGTTCCGAGTTCTTCCACGTTTTCGCCTATAAGAGGGTTTGGAGCAAAAAATGATATGTGATCTTTTATAATCATTATATCGCCTGGGCGATATTTTTTATTTGGAGTACCTGCAGCATTTGTCAAAATTAATTTTTTTACACCCATCATAGCAATAAGCCTTACAGGTCTTACTGCTTCTACCGCACTATAACCTTCATAAAAGTGAATTCGGCCTTGCATCACAAGAACTTTTTTACCGCCTATAGTTGTAAATACAAATTTTCCTTTGTGATTTTGATTTGTGGCTTTGGGGAAATTTTTGATGTTTGCATAATCAATTACCGCATCAATCTTCAAATCATTTACAAAGTCTCCAAGTCCTGAACCAAGTGTAATTGCTATCTCTGGCACATATGGTATCTTCTTTTTGATACTATCATATGCCTCTTTCAATATTTTATACTCTTTACTCATAATACCCTCCCTCTGTGTATTTTTAAATTTTTATTTGTTAATACTTAAATCCTACAATCACATTTTATTATAACACAAATTTATATATTTAATAAACAATAATAATTAATATCTGTAAATTTTGCTGGCCATTTGTAATTATAAAATATTTTGACACATTTATAATTATGTACTATAATAATATATACAAAATAAGTATTTTTGTATGCAAACAACAAATGAAAGAAGGTAAATTTATGAATCTTAACAAAAGTAAAATGATTTTAAAGGTTTCTGGTATTATTTCTATCATCTTTGGCATCTTAGGCATAATAACAGGTGTTATGGCCGTAGCTGGTGGTGCTCTCATAGGTGCTGGAGCAGCTGCAGGACAAATTACTGCAAGTAATGAAGTAGCTGGTGGAGTTGCATTATTAGGCTTTGGCGGTCTCCTTATTATCATTGGATCAATCGTTGAATTACTTTCAGGTGTTTTCTCTGTTAAAGCATCAAATGATATTTCAAAAATTATGCCTGCTTGGTGGTTCTCAGTTATCAGTGTTATCACAAGTATTATTAGTATAGTTTTTATGATAATGCAAAAAGCTCAACCTATAGATACTAAGAGTCTTTTTGGTGCTATTGTAGGTCTCCTTACAAGTATTCTTATATTCTTTGCAGCTGAGACTATCAAAAAAGCAGCAGGAAAATAATTTGGTTTTATTTTATTGCCCCCACTTATATGTGGGGTTTTTTTATTATTTGGCAAACATGCCGCTCGCATAGCTCGCGGCTACATATGTGCAAGCCCCTTGTACGGGCGAGTTGTACGAGCCCCTTGTACGGGCGAGTTGTACGAGCCCCTTGTACGGGCGAGTTGTACGAGCCCCTTGTACGGGCGAGTTATACGAGCCCCTTGTACGGGCGAGTTGTACGAGCCCCTTGTACGGGCGAGTTGTACGAGCCCCTTTAAAATTTATGATTGATAATTCATACAAACCGAAAATTTTAGATTCATTACAAGGCTACACCTTAGATACTTTTTTAGGTGACCTAACAGCCGCTATCGTAGTGGCTATCATTGCATTGCCCCTTTCTATAGCACTAGCTATCGCATCTGGCGTTGGGCCAAATGAAGGCCTCTACACAGCAATAGTTGCTGGTTTTATCATTTCTCTCTTAGGTGGAACTAAGATTCAAATATCAGGACCAACGGCTGCACTATCTGGTATTATTGCCTCAGCTATATTAAAACACGGTTTAGATACTCTTGTAGTTGCAACTATTGTCGCTGGTGTAATACTTATTATTTTCAGTTTCTTAAGAGTAGGAGTATATCTTGCAAAGATTCCAAATACAATTGTTGTTGGTTTTACAGCAGGTATTGCACTCGGTATACTTGTAGGTCAGTCAAAAGATTTTTTTGGAGTTACCTACCTTAATGGCGCAAGGCCAATAGGAAACATAGAAAAAATAATTGAGTTTTTTAAAAATATTGAAACCCTTAATCCTTATTCACTTTTAACAGGATTACTATCATTCATAATTTTAATTGTATTTCCAAAAATTTCCAAAAAAATTCCCGCCTCACTAGTTGCAATTTTAGTTTCTACTATCACAGTACATGTTTCTAACTTAAATGTTTTAAAGATAAATGATTTATATGCCATAAGTAATAAACCTATGACATTTCGTACTCCAAATCTTATATTACTAAAAACTCCCGCCGTCTACACAATCGGCATAACTATAGCATGCCTAATTGCTGTAGAGGCAATACTTGCTTGTAAAGTCTCAGATAAATTATCTGATGACTATCACCATGGAAATGCAGAGCTGATTGCACAAGGCATCGGCAGTATAGCATCTGTACTTTTTGGAGGAATCCCTGCTACAGGAAGCCCTTGCGAGAACTTCTGCAAGTGTAAAAAATGGTGCTAAAACTCCTATAGCAGGTATGCTACAAGCTGTTATACTTTTTCTTATACTCATAGGTCTTATGAAATATGTTGGTATGATTCCTATGCCAACCATTGCAGCCCTTTTATTTGTAGTGGCATCAAATATGTCTCAAGTAAAAATAATTAGGAGATACATAAAAGATGGTAATAAAAAAGACATTGCTGTAATTTTTACTTGCCTTATACTCACATTTGCACTAAACTTAATGGTGGGAATCTCAGTCGCACTCATACTGTGGATCTTACTTAACAAACTACTGTAGGGGCGAACGCTTACGGAGCCCTATTCGTATGGGCGAGTTCTACGAGCCCAATATTTTTTAAAAGGAATTAATTATGAAAAGAAGTAGCGGAATACTAATGCCAATATTCTCACTGCCATCAAAATATGGCATCGGCACTCTTGGAAAAGAGGCCTATTCGTTTGTAGATTTTTTGGTTGACACAAAGCAAACCTACTGGCAAATTCTTCCTATAATGCATACTAGCTTTGGAAACTCGCCTTATTCTGCCATATCAAACTTTGGCGGCAATCCATTTTTTATTGATTTTGATTTACTAAAAGATGAGGGTCTACTCAATGAATCCGACTATAGATATTTAGAAACTGATACTAATCCTAGACGAGTTGACTACGAAAAACAATTTAACAACAAATATAAAATTCTTAAAATTGCTTGTTGCAATTTCAAGAAACTATATAAAGATGAATACAATAGTTTTCATTCTAAACAAGAATTTTTTAGCGATGAATATGCTTTGTTTCTTGCTATAAAAGAAAAATTCAATGGCACTTCATTTGACGTATGGCCAAACGAATATAAGTTTTGTAATCCCGAAACTTTAGATAATTTTAAAAATGAATACTTTGAACTTATAGATTTTTATAAAACCATGCAATGTCTATTCTTTAGACAGTGGTTTAAATTAAAAAAATATGCAAATGAGAAAGGTATAAAAATAATTGGTGACATTCCAATATATAGTGCCTATGACAGCACTGAAGTTTGGCTTCATCCAGAGATTTTCCACCTAGACCACAACAAACTTCCTATAGAAGTTGCAGGTTGCCCACCTGATGGATATGCAGCAACAGGACAACTTTGGGGAAATCCACTCTACAACTTTAAATTCATAGAGGAAAAGGGATTTACATATTTTATAGATAAATTTTCTCGTCTGCAAAGACTTTATGATGTAATAAGGATTGATCACTTTAGAGGTTTTGATTCTTTCTATGCAATCCCATTTGGAAATAAAGATGCTACAATTGGGAGATGGGTTGAAGCTCCTGGAAAAAAACTTTTTAAAACTGTAAAAGAAACCTTAGGAAATGTAGAAATAATAGTGGAGGACCTAGGATTTTTAACTAACTCGGTTAAAGAACTTTTAGAATATACTGGTTTTCCAGGCATGAAAGTTCTTGAGTTTGCGTTTAATGCCAATGACAAAAGCAATACCGAATATCTTCCACATACATACACAGAAAATAGCGTTGCTTACCTTGGAACTCACGACAATGACACATTTATGGGATGGATTAATTCTATAAATGAAAATGATAAAAACTATGCTATAGAATATTTACATTTAAAAGATCCTGCTAATTATTATAAAGAAGCTCTTAAAGTGCTTTATGAAAGTAAATCAAACCTCGTCATAACTCAATTCCAAGATTTACTTGGCACAGGAAGTATTGGCCGTATGAATGTGCCTTCAACACTCAGTCCTATGAACTGGAGCTACAGGCTTCTTCCTTATGAGTTAAACGACGAAGTGAAAGATTTCCTAAGAAACTTAACTACAAGTACGAATAGAGCATAAAGGGGCTAAAAAGGCCCTTTTTTCGTGGATTTTATAAAAATTACAAAAACATATAACAAAACTTGACAAAAACATATAATTTATTTATAATTTTTGTAATATTTATATTTCTGAGGTAAATATGGCTTATTTTAAGAGAATAATTGATGATGAGCTAGATTTTAGGTTAAAAACTTTTGGTGCAGTTTTGATTACGGGTCCAAAATGGTCTGGTAAAACAACCACCGCAGAACAAAAAGCTAAAAGCATAATCCGTTTTCAGGATCCTGATAAAATAAAAGGTTATATTGAGACAGCAAAAGTTAAGCCATCTTTATTATTACAAGGCGACTTGCCTCTTCTTATTGACGAATGGCAGATAATTCCTGAGATTTGGGATGCTGTGCGAATAAAAGTAGATGTGGAAAAACAAAAAGGTATGTATATATTAACTGGTTCTAATTCAACTGACGAAAACGATAATATGCATACAGGTATAGGACGCATATCAAGAATAAATATGTCCCCTATGAGTTTATTTGAATCAAATGACTCAAACGGCAAAATATCTTTGATAAAATTATTCGAAGACAAAGATTACAATTTTGATGGCACAAAATCTGATTTAGGTATAGAAGAATTAATATTTGTTGCTTGTAGAGGCGGACTTCCAGAAGCAGTTATTGCAAATGATGATAGATCCAAATTGTTTATACCAAAAGATTATATAAACAGCATTTGCTCAGTTGACATCAACACTGTCGATAATGTCAACCGCAACACACAACTTACAAGAGCGATTTTAAAATCTTATGCAAGAAATGTCTCTACTATGGTTAAAAAAATAAACATTTTAAATGATGTAAAAAATGAATTTCCGACATTATCTATTGCTACTCTTGAGTCATATCTAAGTGCATTAGAAAAACTCTTCGTAATAGAAAATATAGATGCATGGAATACAAATATCCGCTCAAAAACTTCTATGACCTCATCAAAAAAGAAGGTATTCACGGACCCTTCTTTTGCTGTAGCAAGTATGAACTTAAGTCCAAATGATTTGGAAAAAGATTTAAATACTTTTGGTTTTATATTTGAAAATCTTTGTATTAGAGATTTAAAAGTTTATGCTTGTAAGTTTAATGGAACAATAAATTATTATAGGGACCGAAGCGGTTTAGAAGCCGATATCGTCCTAACACTTGATAATAATAGATATGCTTTAATCGAGTGCAAACTTGGAAGTGATGGCATCGAAGAAGGCGCAAAACACTTGCTAAAGCTTAAGAATTTAATAAAAAACAATAACAATCAAGAACCGGCTTTTGAAATGATTTTAACAGGTGGCGAGATGGCTTACACGCGTAAAGATGGCATCCATGTCGTACCGATGGGGTGCTTGGGGATTTGACTTTTAATACTTATTATTTAACATTACAAACTTCCAATAATATTTAAAAACTCATCTTTAGAATAACTACCATCAATGGCATTTTCTTTTTTATCAAACACCATGAAACCAACAACCTTATTAAGCCATTTACTTATTATAGGCAAATCAACGTTATCACTATATACCCATTTTTAATTTTTATTTATACTATGTGCTGTATTGTATGGAGATACTACACCACCAATACTATGCAACCACTATCTACAGATATTAAGTCCATGTTGTCATTTTCATTTTGTATATCGTATGCATCATCAAGGTCTAAGTTTCTTAAATTTATAATTGTTTGTGTATTGCATTAGTTATCCTCCTTAATTTTTACATCAAAAAACGGAGCAGGTGCTCCGTTCACTAAACTAAGTCATCTTATTGTCTTAAAATACTTTAGCACCTACCGCATCAAAGTAATGTGTTACACCGTCTATTGTAGTTGTCCCTGTTGCCATACAGCCATCATCATTAAAATAATATGTTAAACCATTAATTGTAACCCAGCCCCTAAGCATTTCAGATGAATTATCAAAATAGTACCATTTACCTTTCGTATTTAACCAAGTATTTCTCGCAAACACCCCATCAAGATACATAAAATAATTTTTGCCAGCTCTCTCAATAAAATTACCTATTGGTATTAATCCACCATTATCATAAACAACATGTGGTGACTGAACATAAATTCTTCTTCCTACATACGAATCAATATTCCAGTTCCAATTTGGATAGGAATACTGATTATTATAAGGTTGAGAATAAGGTGGTGTCTGATTTGGTTTTGCATAACTATTACCACAAATATTAGGATATACATCGTATGGATGTGCCACTGCTACATTCCCATATATACATACTAAACAAATCAAACAAAAAATTAACCTAAAACTTTTCATAATACCCTCCATATTTTAATTTTTAAGCTTCAAGTCAAGATGCTTTAGCATCTTGACTTATGCCCTGTTATTATACTACCTTACAGGGCATAAAATTTTTTCAAATTGTTGATAACCTTTAAAGTTATCCACAAAAATCATACCAAAAAAAAGCAAGATATTAACAAACATTTTTAAACAATAAAAGTTTTATCTATTAATCATTTTCTTCTTCAAAATAATGCTATCTCATATACTTGTGAGTCATTGATTTTAAATCTTTATAAGTCCATCTTTTAAATAATTTATACTTTTGTGAAATGGTTTTCTAAATTCTACATGATTCAAGTGAGCAGAAAATATTGCTTTTAAAATACCGCTAAACTCAATTTGTCCATTATCATAATATACTACGATACGATTATATTGCATAAAAAAATCATAGTTTCTATCAATAAATT
>JAJJKW010001584.1:0-61578 GCA_023805745.1 Isotricha sp. YL-2021b | reverse complement strand
TTATTAAATAATATTTTACAATCTTAAATATTTTTTTTAATATTTGATAAAATGTTATTAACAATTTTTTTGTTCAATAACTCATTTTTCAATAGTTTTAATAATCTTTTATTAATTTATACTATTGTTTTAATGTTTTATCAGTTATCATAAATGCTTTTAATTTAAAAAAATTTTTCAATTTTATTTAAAACAGATTGAAGTTATTATATAATGAGATATCCCCATTTTAAGATGGAAAATAAGATATTATTTAATCTAATTATTAAATCAATTGAATATTTATAGAAATATGTAAATATATATTAGTTAATCACGATTAAATATGTAAATTAAGTAATTTTGAAGAAGAATAAAGTAATAAAAAGTAATTATTATAATTAAAAAATTTTTTTGAATGAAAATTCAAAGCCTACATCAACAATAAAAAGATTAGAAAATAAAAGATTTTCAGCTATTTGGAGTTTACAGTGAAAAATCAATTTTTTCTCCATCAAATCAATATAAAAAATCCTCGTCTATTTTAAATAATATTAATAAATATAATTAATCAATCACCTTAATATCAAATTAAATTAGTAATGCTTTAAAAGTTTTTTTAAATAAATAATTAGTTATTGAACATTATAAAAGTTAAAGAAAAAAAATATAGATAAAAATAGTAAAAAAAAAGATTATGAATAATATTTTTTTTAATATTTCAGTAAAAAATATGTTTTATAAAATAATATTATTAATTTATTATTTTTTTTAAATATTATATATTGTTATTAAGTATATTTAGAAAAATGAGATCTATATAATGGAACTAATCTTGGTAAATAAGAAAAATCATCATGTTCAGCTGATAATTTTTTAACTGGATCTTTTTTAACATTTTCAATTTCTAAATTTAATTTTCTTATTTTTTCATTTTTTTTTTGTTCTTCTTCTTCTTCTTCTTTATCTATTATTTTTTTTACTATTTTTTTATCTCTTTTAAATATATCTCCATTTACTTTTACTGGTTGTACTAAATTAGAAGGATTCCAACCAGAAACTTTTATTTGATTTACATTCATTCTTCCTTCTCCTCTTACATATTCCATTATTTTTTTTATTTATTTGTGAAAAAAATCAAATAATTTTTTTTTCTTTAATTTATTTATTTATAGAATTACTAATATATTACTATTATTAATACAAAAAATAAACAAATTGTTTTTATTTATTTATAGATAATATTATCAATTTTCTTTATTTTTCTTTGAATGCATTTTCTTCCTTTCATTACAGGAGAAAATAAAATTGGAATTTTTTGATAATTTTGAATATAATTGTCTAAAGCTAAACAGTCAATATTATTAAAAGCATAATTATTATTATTTGATTGTTCACTTTTTAAACTATTATTATTCCTTATAGGACTTGTACTTTGAATTTTTTTACTATGTTTAATTAATTCATTTATAACTTTATCTTTTATTTTAAAAGTATTTGATAATAATGAAGGAATTGGAATATTTCTTTTTTCTCTATAAATATAATTTTCTTTATCTTTTTTATATTCATTTATTTTCTTTATATTATCATTACTAAATACTCTTTTATTTAATTTTAAATTAGGTAATATATTTTTATTTGTTTTATTTAAATTTAATTTTGAATTGTCTCTATCAGAAAATTGATAACTTAAATAATTTTCTGATTTAGTATGTAAAGTTTCTAATCTAGAAAGGTTTCTATTTCTTGTATTATGATATCTCATTGTTTTTTTTTTGTTGAATGTTTTTATATTAGAATTATAAACTGTTTTTTTCATAGAAGGAATTTTATTAATTCTTTCACTAAAACTTTCAAATATATTTTGATTAACTGAATTTGAATTATTTACATGCTCATTTTCTTTTTCTTGAAGTACTTTTTGATAATAATTTTCAATATTTATTTTTTTGAAATATTCTAATCTTTGAATCATTAAATTAATTTTTTCATGTTGTAATTTATCATAATTCCTTGAAATTTTTTTTTCATCTTTTAAAACTTTAATAAAAAATTTTTTTTCAATACAAAATAAATCACAATAAACACTTTTAACAAATCCTCTACAAAAATATTTTCCATCAATAATAAAATCGTTCATTCCAATAATACCTTCATTTTTGAGAATAATTAATCTAATTGTTTTATTTTTATGATAATAATCATCCATTTCAGGATATAAATTATTAATTTTTAGAATTTTCTTTTCTTCTTTTATATTAAAATTTCCACTTAATTTATTAGAAACATAAGTTAAATTATAAGGAGATAAATTACTTTCAACTTCAATTTCTCCTTTAAAAACAAAATAAATGTAAAAAGCTTCTTCACCATGTTCAAAAACAATTTCTTGTCTTTTTAATCTAATTTTAGTAAAATAATTATAAAAATGTTTTTCAAAAGAAACAGGATCAATTTCACTAAAAATATTATTAGATAATAATAAACCAATTTCTTCTTTTCTACATCTTTCTTGTAAATTTTTAATACAAATATCATATGATTCTTTATCTAAAATACCAAAATAAGAATCTTCTAATGAAATTACAGTTGCAGTTCTATGATTATAATATTTTGATAAAGCAATATCTCCAAAAGTTTTTCCATTTGTTAATTCACATATTTTATGATATTTCCATAAAGTTATTTTTTTTTTTGGATGAATTATATATTTTCTAATATTATCTTCATCTTTATTTTCATCTGGTAAAACTCTTTTTAAATATTCATCTAATGTTATTGCTTTATCTAAAGATAAATTTGAAAAATCAAAATCTTCACATGCTATTGATATTATTTCTTCACTTGATACTATTGTATTGTTTGATTCTATTGTTCTTATTAAAATATCATATTCTTTTATTTCTTTTAAATGAACTAAATGAGATAAATATTCTTCTTCATTTAATTCATATTCATATTCTTCAGGAACTAATATTGCTACTTTTCCTTTAAATATTAAATAAAATTTATTTCCTATTTCTCCATTTAAACATATTAATGAATTTTTATTTATTTTTTCTATTTTTAAACATAATGATATTTTACTTATTATGTCATCTATATCCATTTTTTTTTTTAATTTAATTATATTTATTAACCCTGGAAATTGTAAAAGATATTTTTTTAATATTATTGAATTTCCCTCTTTTAGGTTTTGCCTTTCTAATATATATTTTACATAAGGAAATAATTGTTCAGAAGTTTCTTTAAATAAAGGAAATTTATTAAATAAAATTACTAAATTTTCTATTTCTTTTTCAATTTTACTTAATGGAGGAGAAATTATTATTGCATTTTTCTTTTTTGGAGAATTTATTATTTTTTTATTATTTTTTTTAAAATCTCTTGAATCATTTAATTTTATTAACTTTGGATTTACTTTTCTTGTTGGAGATAATGTATTTATTAAATTTAATATTGATGACCTTCTTCTTCTTTTAGATAAAGGAGAATTATATATTCCATTTATATTTCTTGTTGAAACTTTATTTGTATCTGCTCTTATTTCTAATATAATATCTTTTGATTCATTTGAAGATTGTTCTTCATCACTTTCATTTTTTTTTTCTTCAATTTTGATTTGAATGATTGTTTTTTTCATTTAATTATTTATTTTATTTTTTTATTGAATTTTTATTATTATAAAATTTATATAATGTATATTAAATATATAAAAAACTTATATATTCTTTCTATTTCAAATATTTAGATAAAAAAGGTTATAAAGTTAGAATTGATGAAAAATATTAAAAAGTAAAAACAATATCAATGCATCAAAATAATTAATATTTTTAAGATTACATATATATTAAAATTGAATAAATATATCAAAAATTTTTCAATTTAAAATATTTTCAAAAAATTTTAAAAATAAATAATAATTTAAGTATTTAATTAAAATATTTAAACCCTAATAAATTATTTTAAAACTCATAATTATTACCTATGAAACATTAAATAATTTTTTTAAATATTAAACAAAAAATCCAAAATTATTATTTTTTATTATTCATTATTCATTTTTTTTTTAATATTTTAAAAAACCAATTTTTAAAAGAAAGAAATTGGTTTTTCGTAACTTTCCAGGAAATATTTTGTTGTTCATATAATTTTTTACTTAATGTTATAGGATAATTTTTTTTTTTTAAATGCTTACCTTGAATATAAGGAATAAATTCAGGATATAATTTTTCAATATTATCATTATTTTCCTGTTCAGAAATTAATATACTATAATTACTTTTTGAAGTAATCAAATCCTCTTCTAATCTTAATCCATGAACAATATTATATAATTTTTTCCTATAATAATCAGCTGCTAAACTTTTATATTTTTGTTCAATATTTTTATTTGTTAAATCATATCCAAATTCATATAAATCATTTTTAAAAATTGAATTACCTCCATATTTAAAATAGACATATATTTCTTCTCCAATTATATTTTCTTTTAAATCTAAAATAAATGAAATTGATTTTTTAAAATATTTTATATGTTCTATTGAACATTCTTTACAGAGAGTTACTCCATTATTAATTGATATAAAACTAGAATAATTAATCGAACAATCACAACAATATGGATTATTTTCAATAATAATATTGCTAAAATCAGTTTTTTTTTTCTTTAACATTTTAAAAATAATATATTTAAAATAAATAAAATAATTTTTTAAATTTAAATAAAATAGAAAAAATACTAAAACTAAAAACCAAACTTATTCCATACATCATTCATATCAAATTTATTAAAATCAATTAAATCTAAATTATAATTATTTTTTTTAAGTAAACTATTAAAATACTTTAATTGTAAAACAAACCCAGGATTTGGACCAATACAATTTCTTTTATTTTTAACAAATAAATAAGCTTGAGAATAATCTAATTTTTTTTTCCACATAATATAAGCAATAACAATTGAAGCACTTCTACTTACTCCCGCCATACAATGAATAAAAATTTTATTTGATTTTTCTATAAAATCTATACATTCTTTAAAATATTTAAATATATTTTCAGTAGCAAAATCATCTATATCTATTACCTTTAATATAAATAATCCTTTTTCATATTCAGGTGAAAATATTTTTCCTGCTAATGATAGTATATGTGTTATTTTTTCTTGTTTTAAATAATTTATTTCTCTTGCTCCTATTATATCACCTAGATAAATTTTATCTGTTATTTGGTTTGTGTAGAATGATTGTATTTCTTTTTCTTTTTTCATTTTTTTATAATTTTTTTTACGATTATTATCAAATAAAAATATGAATTTTATTATCCATATTTAAATTTATTTGAAATAAATAATGAAATTAAATTATCGGGAATTCACATAATTTTCAAATCATAAAATCCTCTATCAGTTTCAATTATTATATTTGTTATTATTCAAAATGGGAGAAATAAAAGAAAAAAAGAAAATAGTTTTAGAATAATAAATATTTAAATGTAATTTCAAGGGAAAATCATTAAATAATTCAAATATATTAAAATTCATTAATTGATAAATAAATAAATATAATAATAAAAATTATTGATAAAAAATATTTAAATTTTTATTTTATAGAAAAAAACAATCATAAACATGGAAAATTTAAAATTAATAATTTCAGTTTTTTAAGTTGTAATTCTTTAATGGAAAAAATCTAGACATTAAAAAAATTGAAAAAAAATTAATTTCACCCTTAATAATATTTAAATAAGAATAATTAATATATTCAAACAAAATTATAATTTATTTACAAAAGGTCTATTACATAAATTTTTATAAGTTCTATGAATATCATTAAAACAAGCTCCAAGATCATTTTTTCTATTAAAAACATCATTATCTTTTTTATAATGTTCCATATAATTTAAATTAACATTTGCAGAAGAAACTCTAGTAATATTTTCATATTCACTTAAACTTTTTTGTAAATAAATAGGATTATAATCATTAACAATATTAGTATTTCTTTTTAAATTACAACTTTCAATAATATTTTTCTTCGTATTTGAAGTATTTTTAATATTTGGAATAATTATATTATATTCTTTAGATGAATGATTATATAAAGTTGGAATTTTTGTTTTTGGCTCCCAAAAACTATTTGATTCATTACTTACAGTATAATAATTTTTATGAGGTTTAAATAAATATTTTTCACCACATCTATTTAATATTACCTTATCATTTTTTAAATTAAATATATCTGAATCCATATTATTAGGATAATTAGCAGATTTTATTAAATCGTTTTTTTCTTTTTCTGAAAGTAGTTTTAAAAAAAAAATATCTGTGTCATTTACTTTTTTAATTATATCTTTTATTTCTATTTGAGGTAATTTTTTTGCAAATGTATCTTTTAATATTTCTTCTTTTAATAATTTAGGATTTTTTACTAAAGTTTCATATTTTGAATAACCTTTTGGTAAATAAATATCAATTTTATTTTTTCTTTCTCTATTTATTTTTTGACTTATTGTCATATTTTTTCTAAAAGAATTAATATTAGAATTATTATTTTCAGTTTTAATTAATTTTAATCTTTCTGAATTTGGAATTTTACTTTGATTATTTGATAAATTATCACTTTCTGTTTTTAAATTAATTTTACTATTTCTTTCATTATTTTTTTCCTCTTCATTTTCATTATTTTCTGTTTTAATTTTATATTTTTTTTTATAAGGTTTCCAACCATTTCTATAAGTTTTAGAAAAGTTTTTTATTTGCTCATCTGTTAATCTTTCATATTGAATTGGAATTGAAGTTCCTCTCACATTTGTTATTTTATCATTAATATCTAATAATGAAAATAATTTTGGAGATGTTGAATATGATGCATATAATAAATCTTTATTTGATTGATAATGTTTTTTTTTATTCAAATTATTTTGAATTTTAGAAGCATCAAATTCTTTTATACTGTTTATTGTTTCCATAAATGATTTTGATTTGTTTGTTGATTTTTTATATATTCTGGAGGAATACATTTTTATTTTTAATTATTTAGAGTAAAATTATTATATTTTTGTATAATTGAAAATAATCTTTTATTATATTATTTATTTTTTTTAAAAAAAATAAAAAAAATTTTCAATAAATTATCAAAAAACTAAAAAAAAGAATAATTAATTGTTTAATATTCATTTTTTAAATAATTATTTGATTGAAAACAAAAAATTATCAATCTAATAAATAATAGAAATTATTTTTATTTCATAATATATTTTTTTGATTAAAAAAAATCTAGATTTCTTGTTTATAAAATTAAATAGGAATCAATTATAAAATTCAAAATATAAAACATTTATTTTTTATTATTAAATAAATATATTTTATGAAATCTAATTAGAAAATGTGAAAAATTAAATAATCAAAGAATTGAAATTTAAGATAATAATTTATTTAGATTTAAAAATGATTATATTTACTTTGATTTAATTTCTTTTTAGTATTATTCATTCATTTTCTTGAAATTTGAATTTACAATTTTTAAATATTCTAACTCTTTGTTCATCTTTTAATTTCTATTAGAACAATTTTTGAAAAATATCATTAGGTTATTTAATTTAAAATAAAAAACAAGATATATTAATTTTAATCATTATTCCAATTAACTTCAAATTTATTTTATAATTATAAAATTTGGTTTTTAATTTGATAAATTTTTTAATTAAAAATAATTGAATTTTTTAAATTATTCTTAAAAAACATAGAAAACAAATAAATATAGGTTTTTAACATTTGAAAAAAAAAATATAAAAATTAAATTTTAAATAAAAATAAAATTATTAAATTTGAGAAAAGAGAGAATTTTAAATTAAATATTTTAAAAAATATTTTAATTTCATTACAATATATTTATTATTTTTTTCCTTTGCTTAAAATAAATCATTTAACATACACTTTTACTTACTTAAATTATTTTTATTTTTATTTATTTCTTATATATTTTGAAATTAAAGTTTTAATAGAATCAATAGTATCTTCTTCATCTTCGGGGTCATAAACTTCTAAAATAGACATAATAACGTTATTATTTTCATTAAATAAATCTAAAGCCACTTTTTTTTCAGAACTATTGAAATTACCTTTTTGTAAAATATTATTTAAAGTAGAACTTAATTTATTCGAACCTCCATTATCATTATTATTATTATTATTATTATCATCACCAATTTGAAATTCTTTAATTTTTTTTTGGAATTTTTCAATAAATATTTCTATATTTTCTTCTAATCCTTCAACATCATCAACATCACTTAAATAAACTTCCCAAAAAGAACATAACATTTCATTTTTTTCTTTATATTCTTTTAAAAGAAAATGATATACTTTATTATCTAATTTATTATTATCTAACATTCTTTTTATAAAAGATTCAAAAGTATTTGAATCTTGAACTGGTTGAATTTTTTCTTTTGAAGCATTTTTTTTAAGGCTTGATTTTTTTTTAGTCTCTGATAATAAATTTAAAAGAACTTTTTTAGTTAAAGATAATTTATTTTTCTGAAATTTATTAAAAATTTGCATTATTTTATCATTATTTGAAGATAATAAATTTAATATATTATTTTTTTCATCATCATTAAAAGCCATTCCATTAATAACTTTAATAAATTCATTAATTTTTTTTTGTGAAACTCCAGGAATAACAATATTACTAATTTTACTTTCAATTTTTTTATTATCTTCATCATTATTTTTTTTCATAGAAGATTTATTTTTATTTTCATTATTACTTTTATTATTATTATTATTATTACCAATTAAGTTTAATTTAAACATACCATTATCATTTTTTTTAGTATCAGATTGTTTATTAGAACTTTTTTTACTACTACTATTATCATCACTATTATTATTTTCATCATCAAAATCAGAAGAATCATTTTCATTTTCATTTTCTGAAGATTCATTTTCTGATTCTTCTTCACTTTCTTCTTCTTCTTCTGATTCTTGTTCTTTTTCTTGAATATATTTATCTATTATTTTTCTTATTTCACTCACCAATTCATCTGTATTTTTTTTATTTTCATAATTTTTATATGCATTTATTATAAATTCATTATTTTCTTCCATTAATTGTTCATATGCTTCTAATTCATTTTCATTAAAGTTTTTAAATAATTTTGTTCGAATTTTATTATTATAATATTCTTTTATATATTCTTTTGTTTCAGAATTTATTGATGAAGAATCTTTTATATGGAAAGAATTATTAAATAATTCCATTTTTTGTTTTGGAATAAGTGATGATAAATCATTTTTTAATAATGAAATTACATCTTCTGAAAGATCTGATAAGAAATTTTTTTTAAGTAATTTTTTTTGAATTTTTTCTGATTTTTTAAGAATTTTTTCCTCTTTTTTCAATGAAGAATTTTGTTTTGGTTTTTCAAATCTTTCTCTATATACATTAATTATTGTATTTAAATTTGTTAATAATTTTTCTTTATTATTATTCATAGAAAAATCATCTAAAGCTTCTATTATTTGTTCATTATTTTCTTGCATTAATTTATTAACAATAATCATATCATTTTTATTAATTAAATCTTTTATAGAATCAATATAACTATTATAATTTATTTGAGAAGGTTTTTTTTGAGAATTTTCATCTGATTCATAAATATCATCTAATATAGGATTTATTTGAATAGCTAATTTTTTTAAATCTTTCCCATGATTAATATATAATTTAAATAATTCTAAAATTTCATCATTTTGTTCAACTATTAATTGTCTTAAAACATTAAATTTATTTTCATCAATTAATTTCGCATTAAATAATTTAAATGCAATTTCTTCATTAGGATCTTTTTTATTATTCAAAGAATAATTTTCTTTTTTTGCTTTTGGACTAGAATCAGAATAATTATTATATATATTAGTAATTTGAGAACTTGAAGTAGAAATTTTTGAATTAGGAGAACTATCTTTTAAAACAATAAAATAAAAAGAACTATAATCTGAAGTTAAATGAGTATTATTTATAGCACTTGATAAAGTATAATAATTTCCATAAGAATCTCTTATTCCTTTTACACTTGAAGGACTTATATTTAAAATTGTTGCTATTAAATCTCTTAATTCATTTTCATTTCCTCCTAATTCTAAAGTAAAAACATCATCACTTATTGGAGATATTAATTTTATAAGTCTATTATTGAAAAAAGAATTCATTTTATATGAAAAAAATGAATAAAAAATAAATAAATAAATAAAAATAAAATAAATATTACAAATAAAATTAAAAACAAAATAAAAAACGAAACAATTATTAAAAACAAAATTAAATTAAAAAAAAATAAAAAATGAAAACAAAACCCTTTCTAATAATATTATTAACATTAATATTAAATTCATCTTCAAAATTATTTAAGCATTCAAAAATATATATTGGAGCAGAGAGTCAATTAGATGCAATATATATAAATGAAAATAATTTTCCAATATATACATTACCAAATAAATCAAATTGGGAAGAAGTTAAAGAAATAGATATAGTATTATTTGAAGGAGATGAAATAAGAATTGTAGTTTCAGATGGAAAAACAAAAAATAATGGAAGAGTTCAAGGAACAATAAGTAAAAAAACAGGATTTTCTTTTGGAAGATTTATTCCAGATTTTGGTATTTTTGTTCAAAAAGAAAAAAAAAAATCTATATTAGAATTTTTAAATAAAAATAGAGGAGAAGAAAATAATTTTGAAGAAATTGATGCTGAAAATATTGTTGGTTTAGCAGTTACAATAGATTATTATAGTCAAAAAGGAGGACATAAAATATTAAATTCTGATGAAAATTGGATTTGTAATGATGGAGATACTATTTTAAAAGAAAAAATCGGAAATTCTAATAATTATGAAGTTTGGAAAGATAAAATTAATGATGATGCTTATGTTATTTGGGCTGATGGTGATCCTTCTGTTTCTACTTGTATTTTTACTATTCCTGATATTGATAGTTAAAAAAATGGTTTTTTTTTCACTTTTTTAAAAATAATTTTTTATGTTTTTTTTTTCTTTATTTTTTTATTTTTTTAGGATTATTATTTCATTATAAATATTTGTTTATTTTTTCCCTTTTATTTGGAAATTTATTTTTTTTTTTTTGAATTTTTTTTATTATAATATATTTCTTTTTCTTTTTTTATTCTGATGTTGGTGTTATTGATTCTTGAATTTCTTTTTGACATTGTTCTATTGTACTTAATATTTCTTCATTTGTTTTTTGGTTTTTTTTTATCTCATTTTCTATGTTTGTTATACTATTTTCAAATTTACTTAAAAATAAATTAACTTCATCTTTTATTTTTTCAGATTCTTCATTATTTTCTTCATTATTATCATTATTATTATCATCATTAAAAGGATTTACTTCATTATTTTTTTTTAAATTTTCAATTAATTCATCTAATTTATTAATAACTTTATATAAAGATTCTGCATTATCAGGAGTATTATAAATATAATTATCTTGTGTTTTAAATTTTGAAGAAATTATTGAAATTATAATTCTACAAATAACTCCTAAAATAAAAAAAAATCCAAAATCAAATGGTTCATGAATTTTAAAATCTATAATTAATTTAGAAAGAATTTTTGTTGTAATTCCTTCAATTATATTTGATAAATTTTTCAAATATTTTATTATTGTATTGTCTTCTTTTTTTATTGGAGTTTGTTGTAATGTTAATGAAAAATATGATAATAATATTAGAATAATAAATTTGAATGATGTGTTCATTTTTCCTTTTTAATTAGAATAATAAATAATATTAAAAAATTAAAATTAAAAATATAAAAATTATTTCTTTATTTATAATATTTTATAATTAAAATAGAATATTATACAATAATTACTTTTCCATTAATAGATTTAAATAATTATTTTAAATTTATCTTTTTTTAAAAGAAATATTTATTCTTGATTATTTTTCATCATTTCTACAGTAGCTTTTTTTCTTTTTTCTTTTGCTCTTTCTAATTCTTTTTCTAATTCTTGACTTTCTTTAAATTTTGAAGATAAAGTATCATATAAATTACTTAATTCATTTTCCATTTCTTTTTTTGAACTTCTTGCTTTTTCAATTTCTTTCGTTAAATTTTCTATGGTTGTTTTATTTTTTTCAATTAAACCATGTTTTTCTTTTATCATTTTTTTTTCTTGTTCTTCTTTTTTTTTTTCTTCTTCAATTAATTTATTTTCTTTTGAAATATTATTATTATGATTTTGACTTTTTAAATTATCTTTTTTTGAATTTTTTATATTTTCAATTTCTTCTTTTATTTCATTTATTTTTTTTTGTTGAACAGAATATTTTAAATTTTCATTCATTGCTTGTTTATAAATATTTTGATAAACATTTCTTGAAAATTCAATATTTTCAGAAATTATTTTATTAATTAATTCTTTATTAACTTCATCAATATGATTAGTTTCTTGTTTTTTAATATTAGATTTTTTTTCTTCTTCTTCTTTTTTTTTCTTTTCTTCTTTTTTTTCTTTTTTTTCATTTTTTTCTTTTTCATTTGATTCTTTTGATTCTTCTTCTTCTTCATCATCTTCTTCATAAGAACTTGAATTTGATTCAGAAACACTAATTTCAATTGCTTTATTTTCTCTAACATTATTATTTAAAAATATATCATCTATTAAAAGATCACTTGGATTTTTTTTTTTCTTTCCTTTTTTTAATTTATCATATTTTTGTTCTAAAAAACTTAATTCATTTTCTTTTGATAATAAAATATTTTGTAATATAAATATTTCTTCTTCATATCTTGCTTTTTTTGAATATTTTGGATTTGATAATTTATCTAATTCATCAAATAAATTTGAAAATTGAGATTTTACTATTTTATTTTCAGCAACTAAATTATCTAATCTTTCTTTTAAAATATAATTTTCTTTTTTTAAAAATCCTCTTATATTTTCTTCTAAATTTTCTCCTTCATCAATATTATGTAATTCTTGATTGTATTCTTCAATTAAATTATTTAAAATTTCTGTTTCTTTTTCTCTTATTTTTAATTCAAATTCTAAATTACTTTTTTCTTTTTCTAAATCAATATATTCTCTTTCTAATTCTCTCTGTTCTTTTTGAACCGAGTTTTCATCACTTGAACTATCTGAATTTCTAACTTCAGATTTTACTTTTATTTTCTTTTTTTTGCTTGAACTAAAACATGCAAACATTAAATTAAATAAACTTTTTAAATTTGTTTAAAAAATTCAATTTATTTTCTGAAAAATATAAATGTTGATATTAAATTATCTTATAGAAAAAAATGGAAAAAGAAGTTCGAAAAGAAAAAATATTTTTAATAAAAAAAGTAATAAATCAAAAGAAATGGTCAAAAGAAGAAGATGAATTATTAATTAATTTAGTTCAAAAAAATAATGAAAAAAATTGGAAAGAAATAGCATCTCATTTTCATAAAAAAAATTATCTGCAATGCTTTAGTAGATATAAAAGAATAATGCCAGGAATAAATAAAGGTTTTTGGAAAAAAGAAGAAGATGATTTAATATTATCTTTAATTGAAATATATGGTAAATCTTGGTCTAAAATAAGTAAAATTATAAAGACTAGAAATGGAAAACAAATTAGAGATAGATATATAAATATTCTAGCTCCAAATATTAATAAAAATAAATTCTCTCCTGAAGAAGATAATTTACTTTTAAATTTATATGAACAATTTGGTCCAAAATGGTCGAAAATAAATACTTATTTTAAAAATAGAACAACAGATATGATAAAAAATAGATTTCATTCAACTTTAAAAAGAAAATATGAAGATTTAAATAATAATAATAAAAATAATAGTATAACTTGTATTAAAAAGAGTAATTCTGGAAAAAAAATTGTAAATAATAATAATAATAATACAAATAATAATAATAAAGAAATTATTTCATCAACTGAATCATCATCAAGTCATAATAATAAAGATTATTCTTCGGCAATTTGTAAATTGTCGTATCCTCCTTCTTCTATTCCTGTTAAACAGGAAAAAGAAGAAAGGAAAAATATTGATAATCAAACTAATAATATTTTCACTAATGATTTCTTTGGTTATGCTTTTGATGATGAAGAAGCATTTATAGAGTAATAAATATAATTAAATATGTATATATATGTTATTATTTTGATAATAACAATTTGAAACATTTTTAAATAATTTTATTATTTTTTTATTGGGAATTTAAAAAGAATTTTTATCCAGATTGAATAATAATATTTCCCTTTTTGTGAAATTGTTTCATATTAAAATACTTTTTATTTGCTTAAAGAAAGTTTAAAGGTTAATTTTATTAAGCATTAAATATATTAAGTCGTATATCGATATTTGTTTATATCTTTTATATATATTAGTAAAATTTAAAAATTGAAAATTTAAAATAATTGAAGGTATTTGATTTTTATTTATTTTTTTTTAAAACTTTAAATAAAAAAAATGGAAAATTTAAGAAATATAATATCAAATTTATATATATATCAATTTCAAAAAGGAGGAAATGATTATAATAATATTTCAATCAACAAAAGTAATTACATAGATAATTTAAGTAGAGATCCATCTCCAATTCCAAAGGATAATTCTATTCATAATTATAACGAAATTCCAAAAATAAAAAATTCAATCCAAGAAAAAAATATAATAGGTAATAAAAATATAAGATCTTATTCTCCAGATTTTAATATAATCCCAAATAATTATTATACAAAAAGACATGTAAATTACATAGCAAAAAATAAAGAATTACTAAAAGAAAAAGAATATAAAATGAGAGAAGAAAGATTAAGAAAAGAAAACGAAGCATTAACATTATTATTAAGTCAGAAAGAATCACAAAATAAAAATTATTCAAATATTCAATCAAGATTATATGATTATGAACATAAGCAGAAAGTGACAAAAAAATATAAGAAAAAGCCAAAAATAAATGATTATTATAATAATAATTCTAAAATAAGAAGTCAAAGTTCTGAAATAAGACAAAAAACAGAAACGGATGTAATAGATGAAAATACATTAAAATATTATCAACATTTAGGAAGTAGTATAATTTTACCAAAAATTAAACCAGAAACTTCTCCAATTAGTAATGAAATATTAAAAAATTTAAATAATAATATGATATTACATAAAGATTATGGTAGAACTCCAGAATATTTAGAAAGAATGAAAGAAGAATTAAAATTAAAAAAAGAAGAAGAAAAATTAAAAGAAAAAGAAAAAAAATTACCTAAAGGAACTAGATTATTACCTGAAGAAGAAAAAAAAGAAAGATTAAAAGAATTAACTAATTTAAAAAAAGAATTAGAAAATGAATTATTTTCATTACCAATTGCAAGATTAAGTAAAAAACAAATAGAAAGAAAAGGAGAAATAGAAAAAAATTTAAATGAAATAGATGATGAAATGAATAGATTATCCTATAAAGAAGTAGTAGTTAAAATATGAAAATAATTATAATATAATATATAATTTTATTATTATTTCATAAATTAATATCAAAAAAAAAGATATTCAAAATAAAAAGTATTTTTTTTAAAATGAAAGATATATAAATATTTATTATTTAAATTATAATTATGAAAAATTAATGAATATTTAATTGACACTATGGCCGAGTGGTTAAGGCGTGAGACTTGAAATCTCATGGGGTAACCCGCGCAGGTTCAAGTCCTGCTGGTGTCGAAATTTTTTATATTTTATTTTTAATAAATTTTTTTTGAATTTTTTTTATTTTTTTAATTTTTTATTTTATTATTTACAAATTATGTTTTTTACATTTTTATTTAATAAACTTAAATAATTTATATATGTATTATTATTTTATTATTTTATTATTTTTGTTTTTTCCTTTAAAATCTTTTCATTATTAGTTAAGTTCAAATTTTTTTTTAAATCTATATTATTTTCTTTAGTTTTTCCATAATCTATTATATAAATTTTTTCATTAATATACAATTCCACAGTATTTGCTTTTATTTCTTCAATTTGAGGTTCAAAAAAATAATCGTTTTTAGTTTTAAATTCTTGGATAATTTGTTCAATATTTTCTTTTTCCTTTATTTCTTCGAAATTTATTAAATTATTATCATTTTGTAATTCTTCTTTTTTTAAACTATTCATTATTATTTATAAATTTTAAGTTAGTTCTAAATTTATAATATCAGAAAAATGGCCTATTTATTTTTATTCTTACTATCTTTCCTTAAAAATATAAATTCAACATGCATAAATTTAAATAATTTTCTCTAATAAAATAAGAAATATATTTTTTAACCTTTGAATTATTTTGAATTTAAATCATATGATTTTGACCTATTTTGGTAAACAAACTAATTTTTTTTTAAATGGAAAAAAATAATTTTTTGTTTTTAAATTATTTGTTAAAAATTGTTTCAAAACAAAATTAATTTATGAAAAAGATAAAATATGGTTTGAAAAGAAATAACTAATATATTATAATATTTTTAGATTAAAAGATTTATGAATTATATGAATATATCATACTTTTTACAAAAATAATTATCAATTTTATAATATTTTTCAAATATTTATTTTTTAATGTGGTAAAATTTTAAAATATCTAAGTTTAAATTAATATTGAAAATTTTTTCCATATTTACCCAATTGTGAATAAATCAAAATTTTATAGAAACAATTAATTAATTACATTTTTTTATTTTTTTTAATTAAAATAGACTAAAAAAATTAAAGGTTAAAACATTTTCCAAGAAATAATAATCTAAAAAAACTGAATATATTCATCTATTAAAAAAAATCAATTAAAAAAAGTTTAATTATGTTTCTAAAGATTTTAAAAATAAAAACTTAATATAATATTTTATTTTTAAATAAATAAAATTAAAATGTTAACAATAAAAAAATAAAATAATTTCTAATCAAAACAATCAAAGAACTTTGTCAAATAAAAAAGTAACAATCATTATACTAAAATAGACTTTTAGGATTATTTTAAAAAGGAATTTTTATTATAAAAAAGAAAGTTAAAACTAGTTATTTCATGAAAAAAATTATAAAAGATTCTATGAAAATTTATTGAGAAAAATAAAAAATAAACATTTAATAAGTTTAATAAAGAATAAAAAGATTTTTATCTTATATTCCAAAAAAAGAAAGAAAAATATTTTTTGTTCGAAATAAAAATTAATATATTAATTTAAATTAAAAGAACAAAAAATAAAAAAAATTTAACCTAAATTCTTACTTTGTTAGTCAGAGATTATTTATTATTGAAAAAATTTTAAAAATTTAAGAATCATTTATATTTTATATTATTTATGTTTTTTGATTGAAATATATTAAAATAGAAAATAGATAATTATGATTTTTACTATTACTATTAAGCTTAAAATATATTAAAAATGGAATTCCAATCTTCTTTTAAGTTTGATTTATAATATAGATTCTTAAGAGTTATATATTTTTTATGACAATATTCTAAAAATATATATATTCCCAATTTTATATAAAATTTTGCTTTCTTAAAAAAATCTATATAAAATTGATATTATTATCTTTTTTAATGAATTTTTAAAAATAATTTTATATTTATTTCTTGAAATTAATAAATATTATAATATCAGTAAAAAATAAATATTTTTTAATATATAAAAAATAATTCAAAATTTTGATTTTTTTTTATTAGACTTACTTACTTCATTATAAAATTGGTTTGGTAAAGTATAATTCCTATAACTATTATTTTTACTTAAACTATTATTACAAGTAAGCTTTTCACTAATATTATTTTTATTTAATAAATCATCAAATCCTTTAATTTTTATTCCTTTTATATTATTATTTTTATTTACATTACTTTTACCATCTTTAAAATTATTAATATTATTTAAAAGGAAATTGTCATTTTTTAAAATTTTATCGTCAGATAATTGTCTGGTAATAATTATATCAATATTATCTTTTTGTTCCTCATTATATAATCTATCAGTTTTTGACAAAGTTGAATTTGTTTTTACTATATTATTTAAAATATTATTTTTATTAATTGAGAAATGATGATTATAATTTCTATGAGTAACACTAATATAAGTATTATTTGCTCTTGAATTTGGAATTTCTATACTTTTATTTTTTCTCTTGCTTAAAATTTTATAATTTGGTTTTTTATTGATATTAATTATTTTGTCATTTGATTCTTTGTTTAAAGTAGAAAACAATTTTTTCCTATTTGTAATTAATGAATTATTTTTTTTTTTTACACTATTTGATAAAGTTATATTTCTAATTTTATCACTAAAGTCTTTCATTATTTCATTTTTAGTTGATAATTTTTCTCGACTTGTTAAAGGAGTATTTTTTACATCATTAAGATCAATTGATTGTATTTTTTTATGTAAAATCAATTTATTACTATTTTGTGCAGAAATTTTTGAAAAAATTAATTTATTTTTTTTTTTTGGTGTTTTAAGAGCTAAATTTGAATTTGAATTTGATAAATTTTTATTTTGATTTAAAAGATTTTTCTTGTTATTATTATTATTTATTTTCACATAATATTTTTGTTTATTCATTAATTTTTTTTCTTCTATTGCTTTTAATGTAATATTATTAATATTATTTGAATCATTATTTATAAGAAGTTTTTTTATTAACAAAGGTTTATTATTTTTATTATTTTGAGTATAAGAAGAAATATAAATTGTATTATTAGTATATTGTTTATTATCTTTGATTGTTTTTTGTTTTCTAATAGAGAGTTTATTTGAATTATTAAGTAAATTTTTATTTTTATTCCTTGCTGAAAGATTATTTTTAGAATTTAAAATTTCATTATTATCTTTTCTATAATTTCTTCCTTTAACAGTCATAATTTTAGTATTATTATTATTTATTTTAGATTTATTAATTTTTTTTATTTTTTCTTTTTCTGCTTTATCAATCATTTTAACGACATTATCAAAAGTATTAGAAATATCATTTTCATTATTATTTAATCCAAAATAATTTTTTACTCCACTTGTATCAGTTTGATTTAGAATAGAATCAATAACTTTATCATTAAAAATCAAATCATCGATGAAATTTTTATCTTTATTATTTTTATTTAATTTTTTTTCTTTTTCATTTACTAATTCTTGTTGATTATCAATTAAATTTTGTTTTCTCTGGATATTTTTATAAATATATTTTGACTCAGGTAATATTATATAATTAGGAAAAATAACAGAAGAATTATCATAATATTCAATAATTTTAGGTAAACATTCAACACAGTCTTCAAGAGAATAAACTTTTTGAAGAAATTCTGTATTATCTCCTTTAATTAAATAATCTTTAAATTCTGAAACAATATGAGTATTTTCATTACAAATTATTTCGTCTATTACTTTTTTATTGTAAAAATTTATATCATTTGAATATTTATTTTTAAAATTAATGTAAATTTTTTTTTCCAAATCGAAATTTATATCATAAAATTTTTGCGGAATAAATTTCTTATTTGGAGATTTTTTTATATTATAACTTTGTGAATTTGATTTTAATAAATTTTTATTCAGTATTAAATTTGGAATTGAGTTTTTTAAATTTGGAAATTTTTTATTGTTGCTTGAAGAAATACAGTTTTTTATAGATTTATAAGTTTTCATTCAAAATAATTATTTTTTTTATAAATAGAAATAATATTTTAATTTTTTATACTTTAAATAATTATTTATTTAATAAAATGAAAAAAAAATTTTTTTAATTTAGAAGAATAAATCAAAAGTTAATATATATCCTATTTTTTATAAATTAATTCTTAAATTAAAATATTTTTTTCAACACTTTTTACTTATTTTATAAAATACCTTTATTTTATTTATGTTCAAAAAATTCTTCTAGAACAACTAGTAAATTTCTAACTTTAAAAGCATTATTATTTCTTTTATATAAATTATTATATTTAATGATTAAATTTTCGCAAATATCATTACAAATATCTTCGTCATAAATTAATTTATTACTTAGCATTTCATTATAATATATTTTTAATTGATTTAAAGTAATTTCTTCAGAATCTTCATCCAACATTAAATATAATAAAAATTTATATTTAACAATTGCATTATCATCTGAGAGTTTTAAAATTTTTAAAAAACAATTTAGATAACTGTCAAATTTACATTCAGATCCTTTATAAACTAAATTTCTTAAAGTATCTTCATATAATTTTTTTTCACAAATTCCTTTTTTTAATAAAAAAATTTTAGTTAAATTTAAAAACATTTTATCTTCACAATAAAAAGTTTTCTCTGAAATATTTTTAATTTTAAGATAAAATTCAAGCATTTTTCTTAAATATAAACTACTCATATTTTTATTATAATAGTCAAAAGATTTCTGATTTAGATAACTTTTAAATTGTTCATATTCATTATTATAAGAGTCAGTCCTATTTTTTTTTGAAAAAGAAATATTTATATTTAAAATATTTGAATTATTATTTAAAATTCCTCCTATACTTGTTGTAAAAGTCCTTTGACTTTCATATAATAAATTATTTTCCAATATCTTTTCATCTTCTTTATTATCTTTATTTTCAAAATAGGATTTATTTATTGAAATTAAATCTAAATTTTTGTTTTCATTTGAATTATAATTTTCTAATTTTTCTTCTTCTTGAAGTAATTTTAAATATGATTCATATTCTAATTGTTTATCATAATTAGCATTTTTTATTGATAAAATTGCAGATTGTTCAAATTTTACAATATTTTTTTCTTCTTCTTTGTTTTTTTTCTTTTCATTATCTAATAAATTTTTTTTTTTAAAGAGGAAATTTTCATCTAAATTTAATAAATTACTTTCAATTTGAAAAGAAATTTGACTTAATGGAATATAAGATTGTAAAGTTGGATTAAATAATAATTGTAAAGGATTATCATCATCATCCATTTCTTCATCAGAACAATCATCATATCTTTTTTTTAAAATTAATTTTTTCTTTTTTTCTTCTTCTTTAAAAATTTTCTCTAATTTTATATCTTGTAATTTTTTAATTTCTTTATTTTTTTTATTTAAATTATTTTGAATTTCTAAAAGTAAACCAACCTGAATCATGATTTTATGATTAAACTCTTTTTTCTCAATTTCTCCACTTAAAAAAGAAGATATATTAGAAGTTAAATTTTGGGTTAAAGAATTATATATATTGACATCTGTCATTTTAAGAAAAAATAATTGATTGAAACATCTAAATAATAAAAAAAAAATTTATAAAAATAAACAAAATTAATAATTAAAAATAATAAAAAAAAAATTAGAATAAATCTCGCTGAATATTGAAATAAAAAGCTATAAAAAAAGATATGAATTATATAAAATGAACTTAAGTGAAATAATATTAATATCAATATTAATGTCAATAATATCAAAAGAGTTAAAAGTAATAGAAGTAGAAACAGAAAAAAGAAAAATAAAAAATATAAATCCAAGTGAAACTGAAGAATATAAAGTAGTAAATACTTCATATTTACAATTAAAAAAAAAAGAATTAGTAATTCCATTATTTACATTACATGATATTCACAATGAACCAATTCGTAATTTTAAATCAATAATAAGAATTATAAAAGAATTAAAAGATAATGATTTAATATCAAATGATTCTTTTGCAATAATGAATAATAAACTTTACTTTGGTGGAATAAATGAAAATTCATTAATTAATAAATATAAAGAAAAAATTGAATTAGATTTACATTTAGAAATTAATAGTCAAGAATATTATTTTCCTCTTAAAAATGTTAAATTAATTGAACCTTTAAATGAAGCAATAAAAGTTTTAAAATATGATGATTCTGATTTATATGGTAATTTTGTTTTAAATTCTGATAAACATTTTATTATTGCAGCTCCAAGAAATGGTTTTAATCAAAAAATATTTAATTTAAGTTATTTTAGAGAATGTAATTTAATTGATCCTTATAATGAAAATACAATACCAACTCATATTCATTGTTCAAAATTTAAAGTTGATGAATTAAAAAATTCTATTCCTGATTTTATATTTGAAATTGGAAATTATAAATTTACTCCAAAAAGAGAATATATTTTCCATAATGAATTATTTAATGTTCATATGGGAAAAGATTTAGATAGATGGACTTTTTATGGTGGATTATGTAATCATTTTGTTTTTGTTTTTGATACAAGAAAAAATAAATTAAATATTTATTTTAATGAAAATGAAGTTAAAGGATTTAATGTTGGAAAACAAAAAGATTATAAAGCTATTTTGAAACTTAATTATATTTTTTGGATTTATTTTATTCTTTTCTTTTTTGCCATATTTTTCTTTAGTAAACTTTATTTTGGTAATTTAAAAAAAAAAAGAAATGATAATTTAAATGAAAATGAAGAAGAGTTAATTTCTTTTTAAATATTAATTTTTACATTTTATTTAATACAAATTTTTAAAATGAATTTTTTTTTTACGTTTAATAATATTTTCTTTTTTCTCCAAATTTATTTCATTATTTTTTTTATTAATTTTTAATTAGTTATTTTTAATATTAAATTTGTTTTTTTTTTAAATAATAAAAAAATGAATTATACAAATACTGAAGTTCCAGTTGAAGAAGTTGAAAATAGAGAAAAAGTTTATGAATTATATTATTCAATACTTGAAGAAATAAAAGGAGAAAAAATAAAAATTGATCCAAAAGAATATGAAGATTTAATTTTAACAACAAAAATTCCAACAATTATTCATTATATAAAAGAATCAATTCCGATATTAATAAATAAAAAGATAGAAGATTCCAAATTAAAAAATATAGAAAAGGAAAATAAAAAAGAAGAAAAAAAAAATGAAAATGAATTATATGAAAATCAATTAAAGAATTTAGAAAGTGAATTAAGATTTTATACAAAAAAATGTTTACAATATAAAATTCAAAGAGAAAGTTTAGAATTAAGATTAAGAGCTTATATGGAAATGGAAATTGAATTTGAAAATATGAAAGAAAAATTTAAATATGAAAGTGGAGAATTTTTAAGAAATGATAGAAAAGATAATGAAATTGAAATTTTAAGAAGAGAAAATTCAAATTTAAAAACTGCAATTCATATAATTGAAGATGAAAAGAAATTAATTGAATTAAAAAGAGAAAATGACCAAAAAATAATATTAAATTTAAAAAATCAAGTTGAAAAATTAGATAAAAAAATATATAAACTTGAAAAAGAACAAAATAATTATAATTCAAATCAAAATAGTATAAATATAAATATTAATAATAATGGAAAAACATCTTCAAAATGGATAATAAAAAGAGATAATGAGAATACAATTCATAATAAAAATAATTTCGAACATAGAGCTTCACATTTAAATTTAATTGATAATGCAGTTTTTGCTTCTACTTATTATAAAATTTTAAATAATTTATCACATAAATCAACATTAAGTCCAAATAAACTTTCAAGACATTATCATAAAACAAATTCAATGAATAATTTAAATGAAGAAAAAAATTATAGTTTAAATAGTAATAGTAATATTTTTAATAATTATAATAAACTTAATTTTATTTCAAATAGAAAATTTCCTATAAATAGAGATAGTAATAAACAAACAATTTCAACTTTTTCAAGAATATATATAAATAATAATAAACATAATAAAAGTGGAAATAAATCTAATACTAATATTAGGAATAAATCTGTTGAGAATTATTATTAAATATAATTAAATATATTAATCTTATTAAAACTTTTTTTTTATTACAAATAATTTTTCTGAAATATTGTTAATAATTAAAATATATTTAACATTTAAATAAAATCAATTAATTTACAATAGAATTTTTAAAAATATTAAAAGTATAATTCTGAAAAGAAGAAAAATTATTTTTAGGAGTTGTTAATTTATATCTTCTAAAATATAATTTTTTTTCTTTTTCCAAATCTCTTTGAGATTTATTATAACTAATTAAATTTTTTTTTTTCATTTCTAAAATCTTTTTTCTTTTATATTGTTCTGCCATACTTTTTGATCTTTCATTTATTTTTGGTTTATAACTATCACAAAGTTTTTCTTTAATATTTAAAAATGGTTTTTTATCTCCATATTCTTCATTTAATATTTTTTTTTCATTTTGATTTAAATCATTATATAAATCTTTCATTAGTTCAATAAATCTTTCTTTATTTAATATAATATTTTCTTTTTGAAACTCTTCAAAAAAGATTTTTAAAATATTTCGGATTTTATATGGAATATTTTTTATAGAATTTGTTATTGTAATTGGAGAAATTAAATTATCTTCATCAGAGTCTAAAATTTTAAAAATTTTGATAAATATATTATTTACAAAATCAGAAATAATTCTATTTGATTTTTCCTGAGTAAAAGTGTAATTATTTTTACAATTAGAATAATATTTATTATATAATAACTCTTTATGAAGATAATGTTTATTTATTCCATCATAATAATGAGTTAAAATTGTGGATAAAGGAATTTTTTTTTGTCTTATATTACTTGCAATCTTATTATATTTATTTAAAAATTTTTTTTTTTGAAGTTTTCTCATTTTTGAATAATTCATTTGTTCATTTATGAATTTTTGAATAAAATTATTTGAATTTAAATTATTTATATTATTTGCTTCATCTTTTTCCTTTTTTAGATAATATTTAAATTCGAAAGGGAGAATTAGATGAATTGAGTTTTTATTTTTGATACTTATTTTATCAATTGAACCTTCTTCTTCATCAGAAGAATTTAATATACAATTAGTAATATTATTTTCAAAATTTTTTCTCCCTAAATAAGACATTTATATAATTATTTTAAAAACTATTTAAAAAAAAATAAATATGAATAATTTAAAAATTATTTTGAAACAAATAAAAAATATATGTTAAAAAGAATAAAAAAATTAAAAAAAAATCTCTAATAAAAATTCCAATAAAACAAACAACAAACAAGCAAAAAAAAAAAGAGTAAAAAGAAAAAAAAATAAAAAAATTATCCCCAAATTCTAATAGTTAAATCATTAGAACAAGAAGCAATTTTATCATTTCCTAATTTAATAACAGTAATAACATTTCCAGTATGTCCTTCAAGAGTTTGAATACATTCATCTGTTTTAATATCCCAAATTTTAATAGTATTATCAAAACTTCCAGAAGCAATTTTTTTTTCATCAATTTGACATAAAGTTCTAACACTATGATTATGACCTAATAAAGTTTTAATACATTTTTTATCTTTCCAAAATTTTATACTTTTATCATCACTTCCAGAAATAATTATTCTATTATCTAATTCAAATAAACATTTTACCCATTTTTCATGTCCTTTTAAAGTATATAATAATTCTGAAATTTCCCAATTCCATATTTTTATAGTCATATCTGCTGAGCCAGAACATAAATTATTATTTTTTAATAATATCATACTTAAAATACAATCTGAATGACCTTTTAAAGTATTTATACATTGTTTATTATTATAATTCCATATTTTTATATTTGAATCATTTGAACCTGAAGCAAAAATTGTTTCATTGCATTTTACTAAACAATTTACCCAAAGAAGATGACCTTTGAAAGTATATATTACATCATTATTTTGAGATTGTAAATTATATAAATTTATATTATTTTCTGAATTTCCTACTAATAAATAATTTGGAATAAATTCTAATAAAGAAAATACATATCCATTTTCTATTATTGTTTTTTTACATTCTTTTGTATTTAAATCCCAAATTTTTATTGTTTGATCATATGAGCCTGAAGCTAAATAATTTGTACTTAATTCAATTAATGTTACTATTTTATCTTTATGACCATATAATGTATTTATTATTTTATATCCGTTTTTTTTTTCACTATTTTTAAAAGTAAAATTATAATTTAATAAAAGAGGTATTTCTTTATTTTGGAAATTTTGTGTTATTTCTTCTATATTTGTTTTTATTTCTTCTGTGTTTTTATTATTTTCTTTATCTAATTCAAACATTTTTATTTGATTTGTTTTTATTATATTTTCTTGATTTGGAACATTTGTGTTTTTGAAATCTAATAATAAGGTATTTAACATATTAAATATTTTGGAATTTTTATTTTTTTCTTCGGCGAATTGATTTTTATAATTTTTTTTTAATTCATTTAATTTTCTTATTTGATTATTTATTTCATTTTCTATTTTTTTTTCTTTTAAATCTATTTCATTCTCAAATATATTTTTTCTTACTTTTAGTATTTCAATATAATTATTAATCTCATTATTTGTTATATTATTATTTTTTTTAATAATATGCTCAAAATGATTTTCTTGATAACATTGATTACAAATATAATAGTTACATGATTTACATAATAATAATAAATTTTGACCATGGTTAGGACATAAATTTTTGGGTTGAATTTCTATTATCATTTTATTTAATGATTCTTCTTTTTCTTCATTTTTACACATACATTTATAAGTTATTTTTATATCATTACAAATTGTATCTTCAAATATTTTTATTAAATTTGGTGTTAAATTGTGACAATCTGGACAAACTAAATAATAATTATTTTTTGATTCTTCATTTTGAGTAAATTTTATATTTTCTAATTTTGGATTTACATTCTCATTATTATTATTAATATTTTCATTATGATTATAATTATTATTATCATTATTATTATTAATATTATCATTATTTTCTCTTAGAAACTCATTAAATTCAATTTCATTTTTTTTATAACTATTATTTAGTTGATTGTTATGTATTAAATTTTCCACATTGAGATTATTTTTGTTTTGATTTTCTAAATTATTCAAATTATTATTTATATTATTTATATTATCATTTACATTATCATTTAAATATCCTATTTTTTCATTTGGATTATTTAAAATATTATTTTTATTAAATTGATTATTTTGATTTTTACTCTTGAAAATATCATCTATATTTTCTTTTTGATTATTAATATTTTGATTTAAATTATTATTATTAATTTTTTGATTATCATCTAATTCTTTAAATTCCATTTTAATTTCTGTTGGATTAATTTCTTTTATTTTTTCTACATTTTGATTATTAGAATTTTGATGTTCTGAATTTATTTGAGTTTGAGAAGGAGGAGAATTTGCTTTTGTTACTCTTTGTTTATCATTATTTGATGAATTACAAGCACCCATTTTAATTAAAAATTTTAATTTACTTTTATTTATTAAATAGGAAAAAAATTATTTAAATTATAATTTAATATTAGTTTTTATTATTAGTTTATATTTATAATTTATCGTTATATTTAAGTCCAAATGCCCATCCATCAAGATCTATTGAATATAATTCTTCTTCATCTAAAAAATCATTTTTATTTTTATTTTTCTTTTTATTGTCTTTAAAAAATGGAGGTTTTATACTTTTAATATTATTTAAATTAAAATTAAATTCATCACTAACATTATCATTCTTTTTATTATTTTCAAAAGGATTATTTTCATTATCACTATCTTTATAATAATTATCATTATTATAATTAATATTATTATTATTACCAAATAAAGTTTCAATAGAATTATCAATTTTACGATTATTATTATTATTTCCATATTTATCATTTTTTAACATTTGATCAGGATAATAAACAGGTAATTGAACCATTTTTATACTTTTATCTTCGCTTAAAGTTATTAAAGCTTTTCTTTCTTCTTCAAAAAACATATCTGGAATATTTTTTAAATGAGCATCAATAACAAAATTTGCAATTAAATCATTTTCATAATATACATTAACAGAACCATTTGATAAAGCAAATAAAATTTCTCCTCTTTCGGTAATTATTATTTTATTTATATTAACTAAAGGTGAAATATCCATTTCTTTAATTTTTTTATTTTCAATTTTACAATTTAAATAATTTGTATTACAATTTTTTAAACTATAATTTAATATTCTATAAAAATAAACTTTCCCTCCTTTTGTTCCAATAATCATTATTTCATTATCAACATTAAAATATATAGTAGTTATTATATTACTAACAGGAATTTTAAAAGAAAAAATTGTTTGTGGATTTATTGGATCATAATTTAAATCAACAATAAAAATACTCCCTCCTTCATCTCCAATTATAATTCTTCCAAATTTTTCATCATATAAAACATAAGATAAAACTTTAGTAGAAATAAAAGCTTCTTTAATTAAAGTTTGATAATTTAAATCAAATATTTTAACAGAAAAATCTTTAGCAATTGTATAAATATAACCCTTATTAAAATTAATAATTGTTCCTATTATTTTTTTATTTTTATGAGAAATAAAATTTCCAGCTTCAATTAAAAATTGTCCTTGACTTTCTTTTGTACTTTCATTAATATATATTTTATATAAATTTACTGTTCCATCATTCATTCCTAAACAAGCACAATTTTTATCTTTATAATAATTTATTGAAGTACATTCTGAATAAGTTGGATTAGCATATAAAACTTCAAAATGAATTAAACCTTGATAATTTTTTATTACATTAAATATAATAAATTGACCTAAAACTTTTTTTTCATTATTTGTATTTTCATTATTGTTTTTATTTAAAAATGGTATTTTATTTTTTATTTTATTAAAAATTCCACTAAAAAAATTATCTTGTGGGATTCCACATCCAACAAAAAGTAAATTAGCATTTTCTAAGAAATAACCACAAGAAATAGGTAAAACTAATTCATCATGTAAATTATATAATTCTAAAGGATAATATAATTGAATATCAGGATAATGATTTTCTAATTTTAAAAATTTAACACAATAAATTGATGTTAATAAATCAGGTCTTTTACAAACTTCCTTAATATATTCATTTAATTTATCTTTTTTTGAAATTATTTCATTTGTTTCATTTAATCTTTGAAAACCTGAACCTGGAAATTTTGGAGGTTTAGTATAATATTTTTCAAAAATTAAATTTAATTCATAAAATTCTGTTAATTTTCTTTCAACAAACCATTCTCTTTTTGATAAATTTGAATATAAATCCATTTGAAAATAAACAGCTTCTTCTGTTCCAACATATTTTATTTCAAAATTTGAAACACATATACTTAAGTTATATTCATTTATATCTATTTGATTTTCATTTTGTCTTAATGAATTAGATAAATCTCTTGAATTAATTCCAAATAAATTTACTGATGAAGGCCTTGAACTTAATCTTAAATTTCTATTATAATTATTATTTCTATAATTTGTATTTGTAAAAGAATTTTCATTTAAAAAACTTTCTTCAAAATCTTCAGGCTTTAAATTATTATTTTTTGAAAAAGGGGATATTTTATTCATTGTTTCTGGAAAATTTTTTATTGTTTTCGATAATGCATTTTTCATCATATCTTTTACTTCTGAAGCCCCTTTTTTTACTTTATTTTGAAATGAATTATTTCTCATATCTTCATTTAAATCTTCCCATTTATTATAACTATTGTTAAAAAAACTATTATTATTTATATTTTCATTTTCATTGTTGTTATTATAATTATTATTAAATAAATCAAAAGATTTGTTTTTTTGGCTTTTTGAATTGAAAAAATTATCTTCATTCATTTTTGCATTAGTATTATTTTTGAAAAAATTATTGCTATTAAAATTTTTTGATAAATTTCTATTATTATAATGTTGCTCATTTCCAACGAACATTTTTTAAATTGATAAATTAAAATTAAAAAAATATATATATAAAAAATAAAGTTATATTTTTTTTTATTTTTCACTTTCTTTATTAAGAAAATTTTCATAAGAAAAATTAAACATTTCCTTTAAATCATCATCTAAAGTATTTTTAATTTTATTTATTAAATCACAATTGAATTTCACAATTTTTTTATTAATTTGTTTTTTTCCATTAATACTATTTTTAATCTTTTTTTCAGAAGAATAATGATTAACAAAATTAGGTTCATTTTCTTCTAATTTATTAGGACTTTGACTTAAAATTCTATTATTTGTTCTTGATAAAGTATATAAAGATTTATGTGATTGTCTTAATAAAGAATAATTTTTATATATTTTAATTTTTTTTTGATTAAAATTACTTTTTGAAATTTTTGTATTAATACATTCATCAATTATTTTTTTTATTGAATTTGATGAATGAAAAGTAGATTCTGATTGGTTATTTTTATTTTTTTTATTATTTAAATTAGAATCAAACTCATTTATAAATTTATTTTTCATTTCATTATATTTATTTTTATCCAAAATCTTTTTTAAGTTATTAAACAGAAATAAAACTCCTTTTTCATAAGAAATGATAATTTCTTCTTTATTTTTTTGATTATTATTTTCTATTTTTTTTTTTGAATTTGAATGATTATTATTAAAAATTTCTTTATATAATATTGAATTTGATGTTGTTAAACATTTATTATGATAATTTTTATTAATATTATTTCCATCATGATATTTTTGTAAAAGAGGTTTTTTAATTTGTGTTATTGTATTTATCTTTATATTTTTATTTCGAAATGTTTTAATTTGATTTTTGTATAATTTTTTATTTGAAATGGAATTTTTGGAATTTGTGTCTTGAGGAAAAATTAAAGAATTAGTTTTAAACATTTTTTTAACTTCAAAAATATTTTATTTTAATTTTTATACAATTTATTTTATTTAAACATTATTGATTATTAAATAAAATAATATATAACTCTTAGAGATTTAAAAAAAATATATATAAAGACTCTAATAATAATTTTAATTTTAAAATCCAATTTCCATTAAAATATTTTTAATGATTTCTTTTGTGATTTTTTCACTTCCTTTAATATGAAACATTTTTAAAATATTTTTTCCAAAAATAAAAGAAATTTCAATAGAAATTGAATTCCCATTTTCATTAATATAATAACGATTATCATCAATCTTTTTTAAGTTATATTTTTTTTCTTCACATAATAAATTTAATTTTCCAATAATTTCTTTATTCGAAAAATTTGAAGAACAACATGCAAAATCATTTTTATTTGAATTTAAAGATAATAATATATTACTTTTATTGTTATTATTATTCATATTTTTTTTAGAAAAAGGAGAAGGAGAATTTTTTGAATATATATTATTACTTTTTTTATTATTATTTATTTTTTTCTGGGTTTCTTCATTTATAAATAAATTATGTTTAGAAATTTTATTCTTTAAATTCTTACTGTCTTTATTATATTGATTTTTTATTTTTGAATTGTTAGATAAATTTATAAATGTTGTGATTAAAAATTTATTATTATTTTTTTGATTAATTTTTTCCTTAAATAAATTATAGCCTTGATTAGAATGAAAAGAAGATCTTAATTTTTTATCATTCAAATAGTTATTATTAATTTGGGTAAAAATAATATTTTTTTCATTATTTTTAATTTTAGCAATATTAGGACTTCTACTAGAATTTACATATAAATTCATATGAATATCTTTTGATTTATTCTTATTTTTACTTTTATTTAGATAATTTTTTTTATTATATTGTTTATTTTTATCCTTTTGATTATTATTTGCCAAATTAGAAACTGCTCTTTTATGAGAATTAATATTCTGAATAGTATTAGGATTTATATTTGTTTCTAAAGTTAAAATTGATGAAGTTATTATTGACAAAGATTTTTTTTTATGGGTTTTTAAATTACTTTTATTTTGAATTGTTGAAATAACACTTTTTCTTTTTTTTTCTTTACTATGATTTATTGAACTTTTATCCATTAAATTAATAGTATTTGAAGGAACAAATGATAATTTTAAATTATTTACATTTGTTAAATTTGGATTAGAAGAAGTTAAAATATTCTTTTTTGGAATTGGAAAAAATAACAAATTATTTTTTCTTTCTATTGAAACTGAAGTATCAATTACTTTTCTTACATTTCTATTTGTTAAAGAATATTTTATAGAATTCATCAATTGTTTATATCTTTGAATGAAATTCTTTTCATTTTTAATATTTACTTTTTTATTCATTTCACTTTTTAATATTTTTCTTTTATTATTTGAATTTTTTTGTAATTCTATTGAAAAAGAATTTATTATAAAATTTTCATTATTACTTTTTGTTTTATAAGGAGATATTTCATTCTCTTTCTCTTTTTTATTATTTGAAAGATAATTATCATTTATATTTTCATTTATTTGATTTACTATATTTATTTTAGTTATATTATTTTTATATATATTAATATTATTTGTTGTTTTTGTTTTATTTGAGGATGAATTATTTCCCTCTTTAATTTTTTTATTATTAAGATTATCAATATTTGAATTTGTTATATTATGATTAATATATAATAATTTATCTCTTTCATATTTTTTAACTAATAATTTATAAACAGTAGTAATATCATTAAAATTATTATTCTTAATATTATTAAGAATTTCATCTTTATTTTTAACTCCTAATAAATTCAAATTAACCATATTATCAATAATAGAATCATAAATATCAATATTATCATTTTTATTAATTGTTTCATAATAATCATTATAAAAATCCATATTTTTCATTTTCAAAAATCCTTTTTCTAAAAATTTATGTTTTTTAATATCATGAATTTTGATTCTTTTCTTAGGATTTCCTACTAAAATTTTATTAATTAAATCTTTACAATCATCACTTAAATTATTAGGTAAATCATATTTTCCAACAACGACTTTTCTATAAATATTTTCATTATCATCATCTTCAAAAGGTAAAAATCCAGAAACCATAGCAAATAAAACAATACCAGAAGACCAAATATCAATATCAATACCATTATATTTTTTACCTAAAATCATTTCAGGAGCAGCATAACAAGGACTTCCACATGAAGTTTCTAATAATTCATTTTTTTTATTTTTATATATATTTGCAAGACCAAAATCTATTATTTTTATTATTTCATTATTATTTGTTAATAAAATATTTTCTGGTTTTAAATCTCTATGAGCTATTTTTTTTGAATGAATATATTCTATTGATGATATTATTTGAATATATAAAAAAGATGCTGTTTCTTCATCTAATAAATTATTTTCTACTATATATGAAAATAATTCATTTTCTGCATATTCCATTATTATATAATAATATATTTCTGTTTCTATTATCTCATATAATGATATTATATTTATGTGATTAAATGTTTTTAAAAATTTTATTTCTTTCATTATACTATTTAAGTCTTCTTTGTCATTTATTTTTGATTTTTCTAATATTTTTATTGCTACTAATTCATTTGTAGGAATGTTTTTTGCTAATTTTACTTTTCCAAATGTTCCTTCTCCTATTGTTTTTATTATTTCATAATTTCCTATTTTTGATATTGCTTTTCTATATTTTGGAATTTCGGTATTTTGAGAATTAATCATTTTTTATTTTTTTTTTAAATTATTTTTTGAAATAAAAAATAAATATTTAATAATTTAAATTTGTAAATTATTTTTTTAATATAGAAAACAATTTGAAATTACAAATTTTATAAATTTTTTTTGATTTTTAATTTTTTATTTTATTTATTTTAATTTTTATAATAAATAAAAAATTTTATATTTTTTTTCAGATTTTAGATAAAAAACTACAATTAAATATTTTTAAAAAAAATTTTTTCATTCAAATCTAATTATTAAATTATTATAATATTTTTCTTGTTAAAAAAATTTTGAATAAACCATTTATGAAAAAAATATTTTTTAATAAAAAAAATTATTTAAAAAAATAAGTGAATTAAGTTATTTATTTTTACCCATAAAATAATTTTTTTAAATATAATTATGTTATAAGGAAATTAATTTTTTTAAGTTTGAGCATGGGATTCAATGTAAAAAGCGTACGCAAAATTTTAATTTCATTTCTTTAAATTAATAATATGAAATAATATAAAACACAATAAAAAATTAATTTAATGATCATCTTGAAATTGTTTCAACATCATTTCATTTCAAAATTTCATATTTGATTGAATTGATTTAACTTTCAAAACTTAATTTAATTTAATATTCAAAATTTTAATTTCAGTTTAACTAATATTTCAAATAATAATTTAAATATAATGTTAATTTAATTTCTATTTCTATAATTATCTCTAATAATAATAATAATATGAATTATCTTATATTATCTCCAATCTTTCAAAATTTCAAATCTTTCAAAACATTAATATTTAAAAAACATTGAATCCATGCTCACGTGGGAGTTGGGACTTTCACCATGCTCAAGTTAATATAAATTAAAATTAAGCATAATATATATAATCCTATATAGGAAATATTAAATTAAAAAGAAGAGAGAAAGAATCCTGCTCAAAAAGTCCCTACCCACATATTTTTTTAATATTTTATATAAGTTTTTAATAAATTTGGTTTTTTTTTTTGAAGTTAAGACTTTTAATTTGATTTTTTAAAATATTAACTTATTAAATTTTTTTTAATTATAATTATTTTTATTTAACTATTTAAATAGGCTTTTTATGGATTTTATATTTATTTAATTGTATTTTGTTCATCCCTTTTTTTAATTTTTTCTTTCACTTCTTCTTCACTTAAAGGTAAATAATAAATATAAGGTTTAGTAACAGTTTTTTTAAAAATTTTATCTATATCATCATCAAATTTTTGTTTTTCTTTTTTTTTATATGAGTAAAAATCCATAATAAATTTATATAATAATAAAATAATTAAAGTATAATTAATGAATATTATTTTCATTTAAAACTCCAAATTCTTATAGTTCCATCTAAAGAATAAGAAGAAACATAATTATCATTAAGTAAAGTAAACCCATAAATTCCTCCATTATGAGAATCTTTAATAATATTAACTAAATTATAATTATTAAAATTATATATTTTAATATCATTACTATTATAGCCTCCTACTAAAAATATATTTTTATTTTTAATAACCAAAATACCCCAACAATGAGTTTTATTATTAATTTCTTTAATAATTTTTTTTGAAGATAAACTTATAATTTTAATTATACAATCTTTTCTTCCTCCAATAATAATTCTATCATCATCAATTCTATCAATGCTATTATTAGTTCTACAATTGGCATTATCTATAGTAAAATTTTTATTAAATTTATTTGTATCATAAAAATAAATAGATGGAAATGGACTTGCTATAACTAACAAATTTTTATCTGGTATTTCCATTATAGAAAAAATCCAAGTTTGAATTTGTATTATAGTTATACATTGATGACAATTATTTATTAAATTCTTTTCCCAAATTTTAACAGTTTCATCTTCAGAACATGAACATAAATATTGTTTATTTTTTATAAATTTTATTTTTGAAATTCCTGATTTATGAGCATTGTTTATTGATTCTTTTAATGAAAAAATTTCATTTTTTTTATTCCAAAATCTTATCTTTCTATCATCTGAACATGTTATAAAATTATTTTCATTTTCTATTTCTATATATGTTATATATTCATCATGAGCATTTTTTATTGTTTGAAGTAAATTAAAATTTTCATCCCATATTTTAATAGACATATCATTTGAAATTGATATTATTTTATTTAACGATAATTTTGAAATTTTTGGAATTCCTGCTTCATGAGCTTTTATTATTTTATAATTTTGTAATATATTTTCTTTTTCCATTTTTTTCATTAATTTAAAATAAAAATATAAAAATTAATTAATTTTTTATTTTAAATAATTTATTTTTTTCCTCTTTTCTTTTAATAATATCATAACTTATTTGAACAATTTTTTTTGATAATTAAATTATTAAATAATAATTAATAAATATCAAATTACATAATAATATGAATTTTTATTTATTTTTTGGAATAAATATTTTTTTTCCAAAAGAGTTATTGTTCATTCTTACCTGATTCTTCCTTTTATTTTGTCATAATAATTTAATAGCCCATTTGAAGCTAATTCCTTCATAATTTTTCTTTGTTCATCTTCTAATTGAATATTATCAAATACAAACTCATTCTTAACCCCATATTTATCTAAAAATGTCTCATAAGATTTCATAAAAACATTTTCTATATAAAAGATAAATTTCATTTTTAATATTTCATTAATTTCTCTAATTTTCTTTATCTCATTAATAATTAGAGTATTGTCAGATTTATTAGTTATTTTATGTCTTGATGATTTTTCCTTTTTTAAAATAGTTTCAATTGAATCATTTAACAATTCAAGATTTGAACTTCTTTTTCCATCTTTTAAAATTTCTCCTTTAATTCTATTTAATTTGATTTTTTTATTCTTTTTCTTCATATATAAAGCAGGTAAAATTTCATATACACCTTTCATTGCTTGAACTTTTAACTTATATATAACATTATCTTTGTGGTTTTTTGAATGTATTATATTTTTTCTATCCTCATTTTTTTTTTTTCTTCCTCTTTTTCTTTGTAATGAAGGATTATTTTCAAATTTTTCTCCTTGGATTTCAATTTCAACATTAATTTCATTATTTATATTATTTTGAATATTTTCATCAAAATTATTTTCTGGTATATTTATTGCATTATGTTTATAGTCTGTTTCATCTTGAGTTTGACTATAAACATTATTTTCATTCAGATATAATCCATTATCAGGTAAATCAATTGAATGATTATTCATTTGGTCATCATTCATTTCACAAAAGATTGAATCTTTATTATCTATTAAATTTGTTGGAGTTTCAGAATTATAATTCTCATTTCCATTCAATAATCCAAAAATTGAATTTTCATTGAAAAAATTTTCAGTTGAATCAAAGAACATTTATTATTTTATTTTTTAAGTTTTATCATCTTTTATAGCTAATTTTAACTCTTTTTTTTCAAAAAAAACCTAATATACTTCTCCATGAGTAATATTAAATTAAATCACAATTTTCCATTTTAAATTTATTCAAAATCAAATAAAGAAAAGGATTTAATCATTTCTAAAATAAACTCTATAAAAAAATCTTTTTTAGTTCTTTAAACAAGTTATCAGTTGAAAAAGAGTTTACTTTATATAGGAGGAAAAGAGTTTAACAAAGATTTTATTTTTATTAATTTAAATTAATTTATTTTTTATTGTCATTTTAAAATTAATTTAAAATAAATAAATTTTAATTAATAATAAATAATGGATAATAATATAAACTCCCCTAAAACACCAAAAATGAAAATAAAAATAAATAATTCAAAAAAATCAAATACTCAAATAACTCCAATGAATAAAAAATTATTTCGTCCAATAAGTAAAAAAAATATAAAAAATATAAATGAAACAATAAAAAAACTAAATAAAAATGAAACAATAATAAAACAAGTATTAAATACATCTTCAAAATTAGAAATAAATAATAAAAGAGTAATAACTCCAATAAAAGGAAGATTATCACATCATGTGATTAATTGTAGAACTCCAAATAAAATAATAAATAATAAAAAAATGGATGTTTCTATTAATAAGGCTAATGGTCATATTTATAATAATAATAAATTTAAAGATAGAAAGTTTAATTTTGAAAAAATAAGAAATAAAACTCCTGTTCTTCATAGTCAATATTCTACTAAGGATTATAATTTTAAAATTAATTTTGGTGATAAGAATTTATATTCTGATAATCAATTGAAAATTATCAAATCTTTGAAAAATGAGTTAAAAATAAAAAATGAAGAAAATAATAAATTAAAAAATGAATTGCAACATTTACTAAACCCTAATAATTCTGAAAATAATTTAAATAAAATTAATAATGGTGAGATTAATCAAAAGTATTTATTGGAAAAAATAAACCAATTAGAAGAAGAAAATAAGCAACTAAAAAGTATAGAAATTCAATATAATCAATTCAAAAAAGAAAATGAAATTTTGAAACATAAAATAAATGAATTAAATCAAAATAAAAATAATAATATTACTAAATTAAATGAAGAAAATAAAAATTTGAAAGAAGAAATAAAAAAAATCAAAAATATTGAAGAAGAAAAAATTTTATTGGAAAATAAAATAAAAAATATCGAAAAATTAAAGAAAGAAGACAATAAACTTTTTCAAACTAATAATTTTGAAATTGAAAATTTAAGTATTTCTATTTTCTCTGAAAAAAACCAAATCCAAATAAAAGAAGAACATTGTGAAATTTTAGAAAAAGAAGCGAAAGATTTTGTAAATGATACTTTTCAAAGTATTTTTAATATTCAAAAAATGAATATATAATTTTTTTTTTTAAAATTATTATAATATTATAATAAAATTTAACTATATTTTTTAAATTTTTAATATTAATTTACATTGTTTATTTCAGTTTTTAGATTTTTAAATTATTATTTTCTGTTTTCAATTGTTATTAATTTGTTCCATTAGATTATATTTACAAAGAGGACAATTATTTGATTTTTGAAGCCATTTTAATAAACATTTCTTATGAAATATATGTTTACAACAAAATTCTTTTATAATATCAGTTCCTTTAAATTTTTGTAAACAAATTGCACAAGAATCTTCTTTTCTAGCACTATATTTTAATATATGTTTATATTGAAATTCATCCATTTCTAATATAATTTCTGCTCTTTTTTTCATTATATTATCTTCATTTTCTTCTTCTTCTTCCATTTCATTTTCTAATTGTTCTTGATAATAATCATCTAAATTTTGTTCATTTATATTATTATTATTTAAATTATATTCAACCTCTTCTTGATTATTATTATTATTTTGATTATAATTTCCAAAATTAAAATTAAGTCCTATATTGTTCATTGATGAATTTATTATATTAAATAATTGATTAGTATCAAAAATATTCATTCCATTCTGTCCATTTATATTAATTGAAAAATTAGAATTTCCAAAATTAAATGTTTGATGGTTTGAACTTTGATAATTCATATTATTATTTAATATTCTTCCACCTACATATATTTTATTATTTTGTCCATTTTGAATTTGACTTATATTTGAATTGTATATTAATTTAATTTTATTTTCATTTCCATTAAAAACAACATTTATTAAATTTCCTCTATTATCAACTGTATTCATATAATTTCCATTTCCATTTATTATTAAATTTGTGATTGAACTTTGAAGTATTATTTTGTTATAACTTCCTGTTAAAGTTAATGATGAAATTGGTGCTTTAACAAATAATTTTTTTCCACTGTAATTAAAAAAATACGTATCTGTCTAAGTTTAATTAAAATTATTTCTTACTGGATTATTTATTATAAACACATTTGAATTATTTGAATTATGATACCTATCCATTTATTTCTTTTTAAAACTATAAATAATTAATTAGTTATTTATATGGTTAACTGGATTATTTTTTTTTAATTAATGTAATATCAAAAAACAATAAAATAATTATAAATAATAAAAAATAATTTATTATATGATATTAAAAACATAAGTTATTTTATATAAACAAAATCCTTTAATTTTTTTACAAAATTAAAAAAATTCTGAAAAAAAACTTTCTATAATTTACATCTTTATGTTTTAGAAATCTATATAAAAAAATGGAAAAAACAAATTATCCAATATAAGAAACTTGATCAAAAGCTTTTAATATAACATTCATCAATAAATTAATATTTTTATTGGATTTAATAGATATTTCATAATGAATTAATTTATTTTCTTTACAATATTGTTGAACATCTTCTTTTTTAACAATTCTTTCATTTTCTAAATCAATTTTATTTCCTAATAAAATAATATTAGGAGTGCCATCATTATATTCAATTAAATATTTACTTATTTCGTTATAAATAATATCTTTAATTTTATCAAAACTGTTTTGATTTGTGATATCATAAAAAACTAAAAAAAAATCAGCATTATCATAATAATTTATATAATCTTCTTTATAATCATTTCCTGAAGTTACAATAAAATTTAATTGATATTGATGTGTATTATATGATACAATTTTTCTTTTTAATTCTAATCCAATTGTTGGAATATAAAGTTTTTCAAAATTATTTTCTACAAATTTAATCACAAAACATGATTTTCCTATATTTTTTTCACCTAAAATTACAAAGTTAATCTCTTTTTTATTTTTTTTCTTTTCTAAAATTTTTTCTTTTTTCATTATTTCTTGATTATTATTATTTATTTTTTTATTATCTGAAAGATGTGAATTTCTGTTAGTTTCCTTTCCTGCATTAATTTGAGAATTTGAACTAACATTTTTATATTGATTATATGATAAATTTTCTTTTTTTTCTTCATTAAGATTTTTATTATTCTCATTATTTTTAATATTTTTATTATTATTCTCATTAACACTTTTATTATTATTATTATTTAAATTTTCTGATTGAATGTTTTCCAATTTTTTTTCTCTATTACTTATATTTGATTGTATTGTTTTTTGTATCATATTTGGCACATCTATACTTTGAGGTTCTTCAAAATTATTATTAACACAGCAAATACCCATTTTAAAATTATTTATTTATTGTTTTAATTTTTTAATATTTTCTTTTTTATTCTTTAAACAAAATAAATATTAATTTTAAAAATTATTTATTTATTATAAAATTAAAAGGAATTCTAGATTGTTTATTTTCTATAAAATCATCATAAATTATATTTTCTTTATTTAAATAAGGTTTTATAAAATTATTTTCAACTTGATCAATATAATTTGATCTGTATTTAATTGGAAATTTATCTATTGGAGGATTTTTTTTTAACTTTGGTAATTGTACTTTTCTGTTTCTTGAAGGATTATTTTTTTCTAAAATTAATTGTATATATTCATTTGAGCCTATATCATTTAAACTTTTTGAATTTAAATGTTTTTTTTTTAAACTTTTCTTTGATTTATTTCTATCACTATGATTATTTTGTTTTAAATTATTAATAGGAGGTAATTCAATAGAATTTTTATTAAATCTGATTGGACGATAATGAATTAATGATTGTTGAATTTTATTTGTAAAAAAATTATTGTCTAATATTTTTTTAATATTTTCGCAAGATTCATCTGACAAATAGTCATAATAAAATAAAGTTTTTTGAACTAAATTCTCTGTCTGAATTGGTTTTTCTTCTTCCATTTATAAAAAAAATTATTTAGAATTATAAAAAATAACTTATAAAAAACACTTAATTTCTCTATTTACATCAAAAAATATAATTAAATTAAATAAAGTAAAATAAAAGAAAATTTACTTATTAATTTATTTGGTTAAAGTAATTTTAAATTAAAAGCTTTTTTTTGAAAAAAATTGTTTGAAATTTTTTAAAATATTAATCAATAAATAAAGAATTAATATTCATTAAAATCTATTTATTTTACATCATTTTGTCCTCAAAAACCATTTTGAAAGTTTTTAAGAAAGACTTGATGTTTTTTATTTAAAAAGAAAAGTAATAAATATAACCTTGATTAAATAATTTTTTAATGGTAAATAAAAAATTATTTCCTTGATTTCAATCTTTTTTCTTTAAAATAAAAAAAGGATTAAAATTATATTTAAAATATATTTAAAATTATCTCTATTCAATCTATTTAACTTTTATTAACCGATATATATATTAGTAATAGAATAAATGGTCACTATTACGTTTTTTACATATTTTATTGTTGAATATTAAAACAAATATTTTTGCATAATATTTATATTAAACTTATAAATTATCTTATTTTATATTGTTTTTTCAATTCAGATTTTACAATTTGCAAAGTTTTTAAATTTATTTATAATTATATCTGAATTTTCTCTTTTTTTAACTGATTCAGTTAAATCTTCATCAAATTCTATTTCTTCTTTTGTAAAATTATTTTTTTGTAAAGGAATATAACTTAAAGATAAAGAAGATTTTTCATTTGGAACATTATCATTTTTTTGATAATAAACTTCATTTTGATAAATTTTTTCATCAATGTAATTTAAAGAAAATTTAAAAGAAGAAGGATTTTTTTCCTCTTCTTTTTCTATTTTTGTATTATTTTCATTACAATTTATTATAATATTAAATTTATTTTTATACTCTTCTTTTTTTTCTTTATCATTGTTTAATCTTCTTGCAGAAGGATGATTTTCAAAAGGAATTGGATTTGATAAAGAAAGAAAATTTTTTAATGGTTTTGTTGGGGATATTATATTTTTGGAAATTGAATTATTTGAATTTATTGATTCAATTCCAACATTCATTTTTTTATTAATAGCTTTTTAATTGATTGATTTATTTTATTTTTTTTGAAAACCAGATATTTCATTAAAATTTTTGTTTATATTTTATATAATATTTTTTATTTATTTTTTTTAAAATTTGACCATAAAAAAATTATTTGATTTAAATAATAATAATTTTCAAAATAATAAAAATATAAATGATGACAATTAGTTTTTTTCATCTTAGAAAATAATGCTGACTTTAAAATATGGTGAATTTTGTCTGATATTCTAAATTAATAAATAGATTTTTAAATATATTTTAAGTCATAATATTTAATAATTACATTTAAATAATTTTTATTGCCCAAATATAATATAATTTAAAATTAAATAAAATATTTAAGAAAACAACAACCCAATATTAAATGGATAATAATGGTATCCAATTAGAATTTTCTTTATCAGAAAATCCAAAATTTAATAACAAAGAAGAAGAAATTCAATTTTATAAAAATAATTATATTGAAATGAAAAAAAACATTCTTCAATATGAAACAAAAATACAAATCTTAGAAAATTCAAATAAAAAATTACAAAAATTAATGAATGAAAATAAAAGAGGAGGAAATAATACTTCAACACAATTTTTTCTTCCTTCAGAATTTAAAAAATTATGGGAAAATTTAACAGAAACTCAATTATTAGCTCCTTTTGATAATTTTATTCAAAATTATATTTTCATTTCTCATATTTGTCAAGATTTAACTATTTTAACTTATTCTGAAACTCAAAATATTATTAATAAAAAAATTGATTCTTTATTAGTTTGTTTAGATATTAAAATAAATTCTAATGAAGAAAAAAATCAAATTTTTTCAAAATTTATTCCTTTTTTTCAAGAACATTTTTATCAAATTTTTAAATTAAAAACTGAAAATATTCAAAACATAAAAAATCAATTAATTAAAATAAGTAATTTATATAATTTTGATTTTGATAAAACAGATTTAGAAGAAGCAATTAATGATAAACAATTTAATATATTATTAAAAAGTTTATTTGATTTATGTTTACATATGTTATTACATGATCCACTTTTAACTTTTAATATTTTACCATATAAAAAAAGAATAATAAACTATTATTATTATAATAAAAAAGAATTTCAATCAATTGAAGGTTTTGGCAATGAAAAAACTCCTTGTTTAATTATTTTACCTCCGCCTCTTATCAAAAATTCATTTCCTTTTAATGGAATAAAATCTGCGGTTTATTTAATTGAAAATCCTAGTTTAAATATAATTAAACAATGTATTGAATTTAAGAAAGAAAAAGATAAAAATGAAATTTTAAAAAAAAAAAAAATTGAAAATGAAAATAAAGATTATATAAAAGAAAATAAAAATGAATTGTTTAAAAAAAATTTAAGTAGAAATGAAATTAATAATAAAAATAGTTTAAATTTAAGTAATCAGGAAAAAAAGACAAAAGATATAATAATAAATTTGAAAAATAATAATTTAAATTCAAATGAAATTAATAATATAAAAGATATTAAATTCAAAGTCCAAAAGATTATTGAAAAAGAAGAAGAAAAAAATCAAAAAATAAAATCTCCTTCAATAAACAAAGTTTATCAATATAATACAAACAAAGAAAATTTAACTCCAAATAATAGAAAAATTGAGCCATCCTATAATAATTATATTAAAAATACCCCAAATTTGATAAATACTGAAAGAATGATCAAAAATAATAATAATGAAAAACATTCTTTATTATATCATGATGAGAATAAAAAAAAACAAAATTTATCTTCTAATTATAAAAAAGAAAATATATCTTATAAAAATAATAATGTTAAACATAAAATTAAAAATGATGTAAATTATTTATATTCAAAATATTCTATTCAAAATAATGAAGGAAATAATTATAGTTTTAATTTTAATTTTGAAAAAAGTAAAAATATTAAAAGAAGAGTTTCTAATAATAGTAATAATAATTCAATTTATCAAAAAGAAAAAAACGAATATAATAGTCAAAACTTAAATGAGTTATATAAAAAATATGATAGTATTTCAAATAATTTTGAATATTTTAATAATTATTCAAATTACAAATTAAATAATATTGAAAAATATATTACAAGTGCAAGAGAAATTTATTTAGGAATTAATAATGATAATTTAAAAAATTATAATAATACTTTTGATTTAAATAATAATATCAGTAAAAACATCAATAATTATAATTTAAACACAATTGATTATTTAAAAAAAAAATATTATATTCTTTCTGGAAATCAAAACATTAATAAAAATCAATCACATTCTTTTAACTATTAATCATATTTATTTATTTTAAATAATATTGTAATATTTATTTAAATTTGTGAACAATTTTATATAAAACAATATTTAATTATTTTAATTTAATATTATTTTGATTATTAATGGTTCATTATATACTTTTTTTTCACAAATAAAATTAATATAACAATCATATTCTCCAATTGGAACTAAATCAATATTTATAAATTCCAAATTAATTATTTTAGTTGTGTTGATTTTCAAAGAAGGCAATTTTACATCATTACATTTAATAGTAGATTTAATTTTATCATATTTAAAAAAACATTCTTGAGGCCAATTTTCTTTTCCATTATTTCTAATATATAAATTATCAATTATTAAACTTCCATTTTGGGTTTTTTTGATTGTATTTTTTCGATAAATAAATGTTAAATTATTATTTTCACAAATAAAAGAATACAAATCTTCTTTTGGAATAATTTCTTTTCTTATTTTTTTAAAAGAATCATGAGGATGAAAATTGTTTTCATCATTTAATAACATGCAATTATTACATAAGTTATAATTTGGACATTCTAAACATTTAAATCTAATTCCTATAATTGGTTTTATTTTACAATTATTACATTCAATATTTCTATGAATATCTAAAGTAATTGATTTATACATTGATTTTAACATAGAATTTTTTAAAATTGAAGACTGCATTTCAATTTTTTCATCTATTATTTTATTAAATAATTCAATTGAACTATCAAACATTTTTGTATTAATTGGCTTGTCTTTGAATAAATTTTTATCTAATGAATTGTAAATATCATCAGAAAGATTTATTTTTTTTGTATTTTTAATATATTGAAAAATTTTTTTTTTAAATAATAAACTTAAAATTGATATAAAATGATTTATATTTGGATTTCTTTCATTCAATAAATTAATTAAATCTGCAATAGTTGAAGCAGATTCTTGTGGTTTTAATGATAAATCATTTATATCTTTTTTTTCTTTACAATTATTATCTTTTATATTTTTTAATTCATCAAAATCATTCTCTATTTCTGAAAAAATATTTTTATTATTATTATGATTGTTATTATCATTTGATTCATTATGAATTTCCATTATTTCTGCTATCAATATTTGAATAATTTCTTTTGATTTTCTATTATTTAAAAATTCAATAAAATTATCAAAATCATATTGAGATGAAAGTATTTGATTATCTTCTTCTTCATCTTTATAATATAAGAAAAATTTATTAAAATCTATTTTTATTGTGTCTTTACAATAATTTATTAATTCATCATAATTTTTAAATTCAACAAGATATTTTTTTGAATCTTTTAAAATAGTTACATAATAAATTTTCTCCATTTAAATTTGATTTTATATAATAAAGAAAAGTATAAATTCTCATAATTTATTATATTTTTTTTAAAAATAAAATTTAATAAACAATTATTTGTAAAAATAAAAAAATTGAATGCAAGAAAGACGTAAATCAATAAAAAAGAAAACAATAATAAATGTAAAACAAAAGAGAAAATCAATGGATGAAGAAATAATGAGTTTTGCAGAAAATTTAAATAAAAAACTTCTTCAAGGTCATTCAATGAATGAAATAACATTTAATCCATCAAAACAATTAAGAGATTTAGTATTATTTGTATTAAAAAAATCAATAAGAAATCAAAATGATATTTTAATAATAAGATATTATTTAACACATTTTCCAGGATTTATAACAACATTAAATATATCAAATGATTTTAATGATCCTCAAGAAATAATGCAAAAAATATCTGTTTTTATTCAATGTGAAACAATTAAAAAAGATACAATTGTTTGTTTAAATGGACAATTAGGAGATAAATTTTATTTAATTTTTTCTGGAAGTGTTGGAGTTTTAATTCCTAATTCTTATACTCAAATTATGACTCCTTTAGAATTTATGGGTTATTTAATTAATTTATATGATTTAAAAGAATATGATTTAATCCATAAATCTATTAATTCTAATAGAAAAATTATAGATTCAAATTTTACTAAACAAATTTTAGAAATGGAAAAACATTGTCAAAATACTAAAAATTTAACTAGTTATAAAAGTGAAGAAATTACTATGGATGATTATATTGATAGATTAATTCCAAAAGAAACAACAAATTCAAAAGAAAGTTTAGAATTTACTTTATGGAAATATATTAAAGTTATTGATTTAGAAGATGGAAAATCTTTTGGTGATGTTGCTTTAAAAGATAATTTTTCTAAAAGAACTGCAACAATTATAACTAATGAAGAATGTAATTTTGGAACTATTAAAAAAGATATTTATCAAACTTGTATTAAAGATACTTTAGAAAGAATAAGAAGATTCAATATTGAAACAATAATAAATACAAAGTTATTTGAAGGTTATAGTAAAGAATTATTTAAAATATATATTTTTAATAATTTTAAAGGATTAACTTGTTCAAGAGGGAAATATTTATTTAAACAAAATGAAGAAAGAAATGATATTTTTTTTATTAAATCTGGAGAATTTAAAGTAGAAATTTTTTGTTCTTGTGAAGATTTAAATGATATTATTGAATCTTTAGGAGGTTCTTCTTATAATAGAGATTTAGAAATTAAAATTAAAATGAATAATAGAATGAAAAATTATAATAAAGAAAAAAGAATTTTTTCTATTTTTTTTGTTAAAAGAGGAGATGTTTTAGGAATGGATGATTATTTAATTTTTAATACAAATAATTTTATTTGTTCTGTTAAATGCTTTTCTAAAACTGGAGAATATTTTTCTATTACTTTAGATATGTTTAATAAAATGAAACAAGATCTTCTTATTAAAGGTAATTATGAAAATTGGATAAAATTAAAAAAAAAAATGATGTATGAAAGATTAATTGAATTAAAAGAGAATTCTCTTTATCATTTTTATTCTTTAGTTAATGAAGATTTATTTTTAGATTCAAAGGAAGAAGAAAAAAGTATTTCAAGAAATCAATTTAAAACAAGTTATACTTATATAAATGATGATATTAATGTTAGTCAAAGAAAAATTCCAAATACAAAAACTTCTTTTAATTATATGAGAAATTTTATATTTCCAAATAAAAGGCTCTCAAAAAAATTTGGTTTCAATGATTCAAAAAATAAAATTAAATTAAATTCAAAAAATATAACAGATATAAATATAAAATCTAATTCTTTAAATCAATCAAATGATAAAAGAAATATAATAAATAATACTCCAGAACAAATAAATAAATATTCTCCTTTACAATATGAAAATAAAACTAATGCTATAAATGGATATAAATTTACACCAAATTTAACTTTTGGGAATTTTAATGTTGGTAAAAAAGTAGTTCCAAGGTTAAAATTATATAATAATGTTATAAATAAATTAATTTCTCAAAAAGAAAAAATTTGTTCTGATTATCCAAAAAAATTACATAAATTTGATATGTTAGCTATGGATAAATATATAGAAAACACAGTTACAGAAAGAAATAATCAAAAAAATCCTAATTATACGAAATATTATACTAATTATTATGATTATATTAATTCTGAAAATTTTAATAAACCTATAAATTTAAGGTATAAAAAAATGAAAAAAGTTGTATTAATTGATTCTTAATTATTATTTTTATTTATTTTTTACAAAATTTTATTATTAAAACTCTAAAAAATATATATTATTATATATTATATAATCTTTTTTTTTTTAGAATTTTTTCAAACAATTTTTTACAATAAAAAAATGGGAAATCAAGTGAATAATAATAATAATAAAAAAAATAAAGGTAATTCAAATATTTTCTGTTGTAGATCATATGAAAAAACAAAAAGAAATACTGAAAAAAAGGAAAATCAGTCAAATCAAGTTAATTCAAATCAAATAGAAGAACATTTAAAACAGTCAAATACTAAAGAAAGAAATTTAAATGAAATTAAAAAAAATTTTGATAATGATTTTAAAGATATAAAAATTCAGAATAGTGTCAATTTAATGTCAACTATTAATTTAAATGATGAAAAAAAAGAAAAAAAAGAGAACAAAAATGAAAATATTAATAATATAGAAAATCAATTTGAAATTCAAGAAGAAAACAAAATAATAAATCAAGAGGAAAATATAATAGAATATACAGAAGAAAATAAGGAAATTTCTCAGTTAAAAAGTAAAAAGGAAAATAAAAATGAGATAAATATTATAGAAAAAATAGAAGAAAAAATAGAAGAAAAAATAGAAGAAAAGAAAGAAGAAAAGAAAGAAGAAAAGAAAGAAGAAAAAAAGGAAGAAAAAAAAGAAGAAAAAAAAGAAGAAAAAAAAGAAGAAAAAAAAGAAGAAAAAATAATAGAAAAAGAATTAGAAGAAGAACCAAAATTAAATTATATAAATGATATTAAACTAAATCAATCAGAAATAAATACAATTCAAAATGAAAATATGCCAAATACATTACCAACTGAGAAAAATATAATAAATAATTCTCAAAATAGTAAAGATAATTTAGATAATGATATAGATGAAGAATTTATAAATGATAAAAAAAGTGAATTAAATGATACTCGATCAATAATATCATCATATGTAATAAAAGTACCAAAAACTATGATTAATAATAATAATTTAAATGATTCTTGTTCTATTTCTGTTTTTAGTAAAAATGATTTTGGAGATAATCAGTCAATACTTCAAGGTGATTATAGTTTTTCTAAATATCCAATTTCTCCTAGTAAAAAAGATGGAGTTGAATTTGAATTTTCTATTTCTTCAAGAAGACCAAGTAATCTTATGAATAAAAGAGAAGTTCAATTTAAGGAATTCTATGATAAAATCAAACATAAAGAAGATGAAATTAAAAAAATGACTGAAAAAATTAATAATTTAAAACTTCAAATTCAAAATTGTGATAATGAAAATAAAAAATACGAAAAATATATTGAAAAAGAAGAAAGTTTTGCTGTATACTTAAGACATACACTAAATTTTTTAAATTCTAATTAAATATATAAATTAATTTTTTTCTTATTAATTTTTATCTAAAGAATTTAAAAATTCTTTTTATCATAAAAAAAAAAATTATTGAATAAAATAAATATGGATTTAATTATAATTTCAATATTTACTAAAATATATCAAAATTTAATCTATAGACTAACTCAAGAATTGTTACATAAATCTTGATTATATGCAGAATCACAATCAAGTGCATCATTATCTAAAAGAAGAGGATTAATATTACTCAAACTTTGATTTTTATCAAAATTATCTTTGATATCAATTATAATTGTTTTCTTATTTCCAATTATTTTATTTTTGTTGTGTAAAAAAATATTAATATTATTAGAGCCACTTTTAATATTATTATAATTTTTAAAAAAGATATACAAACTAACTTCAATTATTGCACCTGGAGGAATAGAATTTCCATTATTAACCTTTGTATCAGATATGTATAAATTTGAATTGTTATCATTAGAAATATAACTGTCCTCCGGAATATCAAAAATTCCATTATTTTGTATTTTTATTATCACTTTTAATTCTTTTCCTTTTGATATTTCTTTTTTTTTTTTAATAATTGGATTATTATTAAAAAGAATCTTACAAGATAAAATTGATTCATTATTTCTATCTTTTATCTCTAATTTTTCATTTTCTATTGAGGAAGACAATTCATTTTTTTCCTTATATCTTTTATTCTGTTCTATTTCATTTTTATTATCAATATTCTCTTCTAGTATTTTATTATTTCCATTCATCTTCAAATTATTTTTTAATCCTTCTAATTTTGATTTTAATTCTTTTATTTGTTCATTTGAATCAGTTTTATATTTTTTGACATTCTCACTTAATAATTGAAAATATTCCATATTTTCCTTTAATTTATGTTTATAATAATTAATTTTTTCACCTATTTCTAACAAATTATTATTTAATGTTTTTATTTCTTGAATCATTTCTTCTTCCTCTTGAGAAGTCAAATTACTATTTATTATTTCACAAAAAATATCTTTTACAGATATGTCATTCAATATAATATCAGTGTAACTTTTTTGATCAAAGATTTCAACTTTCAAATTATCAAAATGTACATAAATTTTAAAATTGTTAAAGTCTTCGTTAATATTCAAATCTTTTAAAATGTTATTTTTAAAAGTATCAAATTTTTTATAAAAATAGACTTTTTTGATTGTATTTTGGAAATGACAATTTAATGATTCTTCCATTTTATTTATTCCTTTTTTTAATTTTTTTAATTTAATTTAAAGATTAATAAAGAAATGAAGAAATTTATTTTATTTTTATTTTTATTTTCATTTATTAAACTTTGTTTTTCTCAATTTTTAATAACTTCATATTCAAAAAATATAATGGAAGAAAAATTAATAGAAATATATAAGTATATTTTTTTAGAATATTCTTTTGAACCTCTTTATAATGCAGAATTTAATGATATAGAATATAATGGTACAAAACTTTCTGATATTCAAGTTAATAATTTTAGAATGATTGATAGTGATTATAATCCTTATTTTTTACTTAAAAAAAATATAATAGTATTTTCTCCAAATAAAATAATAATTTCTTTTAAATGTAAAAAAAACAATGATAATACTTATTCTTTTTTTTATTTCAAACCTTATGCAATAATAATAAAAGAAAATAAAGAATCAGAAACGGAATTTGACACAGATATAGAAATAGAAATGAATCAAAAACAAAATTTTTATTCAAGAGAAGAAGAAATTATATCAGTTTTAGATAAGAAATTTATGGAAAATAATTTAGAAATTTTACAAAAAGCTTTTCATGATGGAATGAAAAATGGAATAAATGATTTATATTTAAAATATGAACCAATAAAATTTAAAATGAATAAAACTCTTTTTGGAGATGTTGAACAATTTATTGAATTAAATCAATTTTCAGGTTCTTGTGATACAAAAGATAATATAACAAAAGTTCAATGTTATTATATGGGAACTAATCGTGAAGCTATTAATCAAGAAAATAAAGATATAATCAATAGTATAAAAGGATTTTTTGAGGAAGAAAATAAATTTAAATTATTTATTAATATTGGTATTTATCAAAAAGTTAAAAATAAACTTGCTTATTCCAAAAAAATCCTTAATTTTACTCATGAAAAATCTATTCAAAAACTCAAAGATAATTTTTCAACATATTTTCCAGATTATAAAAATGAAAAAGTATTAAATATTAATTATTTTTATTATTTATTAACCTTTGAAAATAAAAAGAGAATAAGTGCAACAATAACTTTTAATATAATAACAAATAATCATACTATAACATTTGATGTTATTATTGAAGGAGATTTAAAAGTCAAATACTCAATAACAAATTTAAATATATTCATGACAAATCCTTTTATTAAAGAAGTGTATATTGAAGATAAAAATGAAAAAAATAATAAACAATTTAACCAATTTATAAACGATTTTAATAATATTCTTCAAGATAATGAATTCTCTTTAGCTGATGAAAATGGAATAGAATTTTATGATTTTTTCAAATTAATTCAAAATGCTACAATATTAAACGAAGGAATTATTTTAGAAGGGGAACCTTTATTTAAGAAAATTACAGAATTATTAGATTAAATAGTTGAATTAAAATTTATTTTTTAAAATTATTTAAATAATTTTATAATTAAGAATAAAAGAAGACAAATGACTAAATAAGAAGAATGGAAAGGGAATAATATATAAAAAAGAAATTAATTATAAATTTTAAAAAATAATATTTTTAATAATTAATTTATAAACACAAATTGTTTATTAAAATAAATGAGTTCATTCTTTGAAAAGATGAATGAATTTTTTTATAATAATAAAAAAAGAAAAAAAGATAATGATGAATTAATGAATGATTGGTTAAAAAAAGAAAATTTATTATTTTCAGAAGAAATGAAAAAAAGAAGAAAAGTTTTTAGAAATTCAAAAAAAGAATTTTGTCCTCATTGTTATTCTCAAAAGTTGAAAAAAATATATTCTCATTTTTTTAACGGAAATAAACATAATATTGCAATTGATGAAGAAAAATCAAATAAAGAAAATAATCAAAAAGATATTATATATAATGATAAAATAGATTTAAGTGATGAAAAAGATTTATATAAAAATTCAGAATTTTTTAGAAACCAAGAAGAAAATAAAGATTTATCAGAGAAAAATTTAATTAAAAAAATTATTTATGATGAAAATGAAAATAATTATGATAAAAATGAATTGAATAATGAAAATATTGAAAATATAAATGATAATGAAATGGGCGGAAAAAATAATAATAATAATTATAATTTTGAATATTTAAATGAAAATAATAATTATGGAAATGAAAATATAAATAAAGAAGAAATTCATAATAAAAGTGAATCACAAAAAGAAGAATCAAAAGATAAAAATCCAAAAATTATATTGAAAATAATAAAATTAAATGCTGATTCATCTCATTCTGATTCTCCTTCAAATAATTATAATAATGATGATTATATAAATCAATTTAATGAGCAAAAATATTATAATTCAAATAATAAAATAGATGAAATATTTCAAAGAGTAAATAATCCTCAAATAATAGAATCTTTTTCTCCTTTTAATAATGAATATCAAAATAATTATATGAATAGAGATAAATTTAATACTGGAAATTTTAGAAGTTCTCCTTTTTCTTTTAGAGAACAAAGTCAAGATGAAGAAACAATAAAACATTTTGGAATTGAAACTGAAAAAAAACCTAAATTAATTTTAAAAGTTAATAAAAGTTATGCTCCTAACGAAAAACTTTCAATAATGTTTAACAAAGTTAAGAATGCTTATAAATTTAGTAAAGCTTCAAATGGTGTTAATGATTATGAATATAATTATTAATATTCTATTTAATTTTTTTATAATAAATACATTTTTTCCCAATTTTTTAAATTAATATTGTTTAAATTATTAAAAATGTTTATTTATTTTTAATAATGAATTTTTAATTTAGTTTATAGTCTTTTTTAGTTTTTTTCTTTTTTTTATCATAATTTATTTAAATTAACTAAAAATTTAATTTAATTTTATGTTCATAATATAAATAATTTGATTAAATATTGGAAAAATAATTATATTAAACATTATATTACTTTAAATTGAGGAATTCATTTTTGAAAATTTTTTAAGTGTGATTAATATTTATCTTCTAATTTTATGTTAGATAAAAATATTATTAAATAAAAGAATAAAAGAAATTTTATTATTAAAAGTATATTCATTTTAATAATATTACATTAAGTGATTTATTAAAAAAATCTTAAATAATAATTAAAAGTTTAAACAACATTAAATATCATTATACCTAAAAATAAAAAAAATAAAAACAAATAAAACCCATTTAAAAAGTATATATCAAATAAAATAATAAAATATAATAATAATATAAAATAATAAAATAAAAAAACAAAAAAAAAAAATTTAAATTTTCCCAATCTCTAATAAACCCTTTAACTAAAGAACTTAGCCATAATAGTTTTAAACTCATTAAACGAAATCTCCCCATCTCCATTTTCATCAGCTTCTTTAACCATTTTTTCAAAAACTTCTCTATTTGCATGACTTTTATCTCCTTTAGTAAAAATGCTCATTAATTCATCGACTGAAATTTTTCCACTTCCATCAGAATCAAAAGCTTTAAAAGTTAATTCTAAATTATCTTTACTCATAATTTTATCTCTATTAAAAGCACAACTAAGAAATTCATTATAATCTATAACACCATTTCCATCTAAATCAATACTCATCATCATATTATCTATTTCATTTTCATCAACAGCACCATAAGTTTTTCTATAACCTTCTATAATTTCATCTCTACTTAAAACTCCATCTCCATTTGTATCCCATTCTTGAAATTGTTTAATTAATTCTTTTCTTTCTTCTTTTGATATTAATTGATTAACTATAAATGATACTGTTGCTTGTTCTAATTTTCTATCTCTTTTAAATTTCTTCATATTATTTATTACATTCTTTGCTATTTTTTTATTCGATAAATTTTTATTATTATTATTCTTTTTAAACCAATTATGACTCATACAATCTAATGCAGATAAACGTTTATTTACTTCGAAAGTTAGCATTTTATTTATTAAATCTATTGCATCTTTTGATATATTTTTCCATTCTTCTTTTGGAAAATCAAATTTACCTTCTTTTACTTTTTCTAATATTTCATCTTCACTTTCAGCATCAAAAGGAGGATAACCACATAACATAATATATAATATAACTCCACAAGACCAAACATCACATTTTTCATTATAATTTCCTTCTAAAACTTCAGGAGCAATATAATATGGAGTTCCATTTTTTATTGTTAATTTTTCATCTTCTTTAAAATTTTGAGCACAACCCCAATCTATTATTTTTATTATTAAATCACTTCCTTTATCTTCTAATAATATATTTTCTGGTTTTAAATCTCGATGAACTATATTATTTTGATGAGAATAACAAATTGCACTTAATACTTGTTTCATTATTTTTGAAGCTTCATTTTCTGTAAAATTTCCTTTTTTTGATATTGCATCAAATAATTCTCCTCCTTGACAAAATTCACTTATAATATAAAAGTTCGTTTTATCATTATATACTTCAAATATTTGCATTATATTTGGATGAGATAATTTAGATAATATTTCTACTTCTTCATATAATGCTTTCATATCTTGATTTGCTTTTTTTAATATTTTACATGCTCTTGTTTGCTTTGTTGCTTTGTGAATACATAAACGAACTGTTCCAAATGTTCCTGTTCCTAATGTTTTTCCCATTATATAATCTTTTGATATTGGTGTTGTTTTTGAAGAAATAAATGTTGATTTTTTTATTTTTACTTTATCTGTCATTTTTTTTTTTATTTTTTTTTTCCATTCTCAAGTTTAAAAATTCAGTTTTTATTTTATATTTTATTTTTTATAATAATTAAATCATTTGCATTTTATTAAAAGATTTTTTTAAAATAATAAATAACTAAAATATAATAAAAAAATAAAAAAATGAAAAAAAAAATTATTTTTAAAAAATAAAAATGATTATGGTAAATGAATATTCATTACAAAAACAAATAGGAAAAGGCTCATTTGGTGAAGTATATTTAACAACAAAAACAGGAACAAATAAATTATTCGCAACAAAAAAAATGCAAAAAACAATGGTTTTAAAAGAAAAAGTAAAAAAATACTTTAATAATGAAATTCATATTCTCCAAAATATAGAACATCCATACATAATAAAATTATATGAAATAAAACAAACAATAAATCATTATTTTTTAATATTTGATTATTGTAATGGAGGAGATATAACTCATTGTTTAGAAAAATATAAAAGAAAGAATAAAAAGCCATTTACACAAGAAATAGTTCAACATTTAATGAATGAAATAGTAAATGGAATACAATATTTACATAATTCTAAAATATTACATAGAGATATAAAATCAGAGAATATATTAATAAATTTTAGAACATCTGAAGATTTAAATAATTTAAATTTATTGAATGCAGATATTAAAATAATAGATTTTGGTTTTGCAAGATATTTAGAAGATGATACTTTAGCTCAATCTGTATTAGGAAGTCCAATTTATATGGCTCCTCAAATTTTAAGAAAATTAAGAAAATTAGATAATAATAATAGTTTTGGTTATGATCAAAAAGCTGATATTTGGTCTTTAGGAACAGTTTGTTATGAAATGTTAATTGGAACTCCTCCTTTTTGTGGTGAATCTTATGATGATTTAATTAAACAAATTCAAAAGGGAAATTATTCTATTCCAAATAATTTAAAATTATCTAAAGAAGCTGTTTCATTTTTAAATGGTATGTTACAATATAATCCTGAAAGTAGATTAGATATTAATTCACTTGCTAATCATGATTTTTTAGTGAAAAATATTAAATCTTTTCATTTTATTGATGTTAAAAAAGCTGAACAGAAATTTATGAATAAAAATGAAATTATAATTAATACTAAAGAAAATCAAAGTATTTGGTTTGTTTTTGAAACTGAAGAAAATGATAACAAAATTAATTTAGGAGATATTCCCAATAATATGATTAATAAAAATTATGTTGATAGAAATAATGTTACTGGGAAAAGAATTAATAAAAAAGAAGAAGATTATTTAGGAAATTTAAATATTGAAATGTCTAGTATCAGAAATAATATGATTATGAGAAATAATGATAAAAACAATACATCTAAGAATAAAGAAGAGTTAAATTTAGAGCAATTATTAGATAAAACTTTTGATGAAATTAATCATGATTTTTTCTTTATGGAACCTATTTTTATTCCTGTTCCTCCAGTTGAAGATTCTTCTGTTTTTCAAATTGATATTTAATTAATTAATTTTTATTAATTATTTATAATTTAGATTTTTATTATTTAGATTATATTTTTTATCAGACGAGATTCACCTGTCAGCATATTTATTATAAGCCGAACGAGACATATTTTATCATCATTATATTAATTTAAATTTTTTATATTTTATATCAATTTGAAATTATTTTTTATGGTAAATAAAAAGTGATTAATAAAATAAAATAAATATAATCATTATAATTAATTTAACAAAATAAGTTTTAATTACTGTTAAAGTAAAACTAATAAAAGCCAATCTCTCAAATAAAAAATAATTTTTAAAAAAAAATAAATTGAATAAAATATCTTTTATTGTTATTGAAAAAAATATAAAAAAAAAAATGAAAATAACAATTGAAAAAAATAATGACACAAAAACACCAAATCAAAAACTTAAATACCCAGTTAAACCAATAAAAAATTTTCTTTCGCTCAGTCCAACAATTGCTTTTGAAAATCATCCTTCTGCAAGAGGATTAAAAGCAGATGAAGAAGAAAAAAAAGAAAGATCAAATTTAACAGTAAATTTTATGGAGAAAAATCCAAATTCAAAATTTAAATTTACTTTAGATACTGTTGAACATAAAATTTGTAACAATGAAATTTTTTTCACTAAAAATGATAATGTTACAAATAATAATTCTCTTTCTATTAATTATTTTCCTAAAAAACAAAATAATTTCACTAAAGAAGAAGAAGAATTTGATAAGGAGTTAACAAATTTAGTTAAAAAAAGAGAAAATTCAGAAATTATAATTAATAAAATTCAAACGTTTGCAAATTGTAAGTTATGAAAACAGAAATATATAAAATATGTTAATGAATTATTTTTTAATTTAATATAAATCTAATAGTATAGATAATATTCAGTAGTAGTGTAAAAATAGGTTTATGCTTATTTAAGAATATAAAACCAATATATAAATTTTTATTATTCAATTTAATTGGTTTAAAGTTTTATAAATATAAATTTATATTAAATAACAATTCTTATAATTTTTAAAAAAGTAATAACTAAAATTTAAATAAATCAGTTATTAAATAAATAAAAATGTCAAATGTAAATAAATTAAAAAATCAACAAGCATCTCAAAAAGTAGATAGATATAACACAGCAAATTTATCTTTAAGTGATAAATTAATATTTTATAATCAAAAAATGAAAGAATTTTTAAAAATAAAAGCAGAACATAGAAGTGAATTAGGTAATTTAAAATCATTAAAAACTTCAAGTGTTAATGTTCTTCAATTTAAAATGGATGAAATGACAAAAAAAATGAGAAATGAAATTAATAGATTAAAACAAGAAGAAAGTAGACATGAAGAATCTCAAGTTAATGAATCAAAAAGAATTCAAGCTCAAATTAATTTTTTAAAAGAAAATAATGAACAATTAACTGAAGTTCTTGATGAATTTTTAGCAAGAGTAGTTAATTTAGAAAAAGCATTAGGACCTTTAAAATAATAAAAACAAATAATAGTAATTTTTGAAATTAATATTTTTAAATTAATTTTATATTTTTTTTTTTCCTTATATATCATAAATGCTTTTTTCCATTCCAGGTTTAATTCCTCCTTCAGGTTCATAAGGTTTTAATTTTATATCATTTTGATTATTATTATTATTTCCTTGTTTATTATAATTATTATTTTTTTGATAGTTACCATAATTATTATTATATCCTTTTCCCTTTTGTCCTCTTCCTTTAAAATTACCATATCCACTTCTATTATTATATCCTTTATTATTATTATAATTATTATTATAATTATTATTGTAATTATTATTATAATTATTATTATATCTTCCTCTATTATTATGATAATTTTTATGTCCTCCTCTTCTTCCTCTATTATTATTATTATGGTAATAATTTTTATTTCCTTGATTATTTTTATCTTGTTCAGTTAAATTGAAAGTATCTTTATTTTTCTGATTATAATTTTTTGATTCGTTTCTTGCTTCAGGTTGAGTCATAGAAGTTAATTTATCAAAAAATGATTCATTTTTATCATAAGCTTTTTGTGCATTTTCTTTATTTTGTGGTATTTTATTTTCTGGAATTGCATTTATATTTTGTTTTTCTTCAGCTTTCATTTCATAATGAACTAATTTTAATTCTTTTATATCTGATTTATTTATTTCTAATTTATCTAAATTTTCTTCTTTTTCATCTATTTCTTGTTTTACATTTTGAAGAATCATTTTTAAATTTATTTTATCAACTTTAATTAGTGTTCCACGGACTTTTTGCCCATTATTTAATTCAACAATAACTTGCTTTTCTTCAGATTTATTCATTTAATTTATAATCAATTCATTAAAATATAAATATATAATTTCATTAGAATTAATAATAATAATCCAAAAAACAATAATATTATTAATTTTCTTCATGAAAAAACAATTAAAAAAAAAATAAAAAAAATAAAGAAAAAATTAATTTAAAAATAAATTAATAAAATGTTTCAATTACCTGAAGAAAAAGTAGCAATTTGTAAAAAATTATTTAAATTATTTGATGAAGATGGAGATGGTAAAATTCCAAATGAAGAAATAGGAAAATTAATGAAAAAATATGATTCAGATCCAACTTCAGATGAAATAAATGAAATGTTAAAATTTGTAGATGAAGATAAAAGTGGAACTTTAGAATTAGATGAATTTTTAAAAGTTTTTGAAAAAAAATTATTAGAACCAGATTTATATGAAGATATATTAGATGCTTTTAAAATATTTGATTATAATTCGAAAGGATTTTATAATGAATTTGAATTAGAAAAAATAATGACTGAATATGGGTTTAAAATAAGTAAAGAAGAATTTGTTGAATTTGTTTCTTTTGCTCCAAGAAAAGAAAATGGAGATATTGATTATGAAGAATTTGCTAAATTTTTAAGTCAAAAAACTACTCCTGAAGAAGATGAAAAAGCGAAAAAAAAAGGAGAGTATATTGGATTTGAAACTAATAATAATAATGATAAAAATAATAATAAGAAAAATAAAAATAATAGTGTCAAAGGGAGAAGAGATAAGAAAAAAATTTTGGACAAAACTAGTGATTTTTCTTCTGTAATTGATTAAAGATTTTATTAATTTATTTATTGGTTTTTATTTTCTAATATAAATGTATTTATTAATTCTTTAAATAGTTTTTATTAATTATAAAATTCTCAGATTTATAATAAATTATTAAAAAACTAAAAAAAATATTATATATGATAAAAAAACAATAAAAAAAAACCATAAAAATAAAAAAAACATAGAATAAAAAAGGAAATAAAAAAAAAATTAAAAAAAGAATCTTATTCAAAAAAATTAAATAAAAGAAAAATCACTTAAATAAAAAAACCCACTATTTAAAATTATGGAATTTAAAATTGTCTCCAAAATCTAATAAAATCTTGATAATCAAGCATTCCATCTTGATCTAAATCACATTCTCTAAAAAGTAAATTAATTTCTTCATTAGAGAATCTTCCATCACCAATTTGACCTAAAATATATTTAAATTCAAAATTAGTAATTTTTCCATCATGATCTCTATCAAAATTTTTAAAAGCTTGTAAAACTGCTTCTTCTTCAGTTTCATCAATAATATTAGTTTGTTTTTCCATCATTGTTACAAATTCTTCAAAATTAATTTCTCCATCTCCATCTTCATCTATTTCTTCTATCATATTTTCTATTTCTTCTTTTTTCATTGGATTTCCATAATTTTTCATTATTTTATATATTTCATCACAACTTATTGTTCCTTGTTTATCTCTATCAAACATATCAAATGCTTCTTTATATTCATTTATTTTATCCTCTGGAATATCTAATACACGAATAAATTTTGTTACTTCTCTTTTTATCATTTTTTTTTAATATATATTTTTTATTTTATGGATTATTTATATTTTCTAGATTATTTTTTTTTGGTTATTTTTTTATTTAATTATTGTTAATATTAAATATTTTAATTATCATATTTTAAATATTTTAATTACTTTAATTAATTTATAAATTATTTATTTCATTGATTTTTTTTTAAATTTTATTCTTCAAAGATAATTTCAATTTCAAATAATAAATTTTATTTCAAATTGAAAAAATATTCAAAATTTAGAACATGCAAATATCAATTATTATTTATATTGAAGTAAAAGACTAAAATAATTTAGTTATATGTTTTTTAAAGCCAATATAAGAATAATTGAAAATTTAATTAAATAAAAATTATGAAAAAAGCAAATAAAGAATTAATTTCAAAAGTAATTTTAATTAAAAATATTATTTATTTTCAAAAAATAAAAATATGTAGAATTAATGAAAAAAATCATAGTTCAAAGAAATTTTGTTAAAATTATTTCAATAAAAAACATGAAATTAATAATAATTTATTTCATTATTATTGATTTTTTTATTTAAAATAAAATTATTCCTTGAAAAAGTAATAAAATAAAGAAGTGATAATTATGAAAATATTTTAATTATTAATGATGTTGATGATGATGATTTAATTGATTTTAATTAATTTAAAAATGATAATGCTTCTTTCTTAAATATTTTAAATTTCTTATATTAAATTATAAAATTTTATATAAATATGATATACAATTGCTGCTGAAGTTACTGTTTTTCCTGTTCCTGGAGGACCTTGAATTAAAAAAAGAGGAGTTGTTA